>JAPPVO010000029.1:151577965-151703872 GCA_030407325.1 Camellia japonica
AATGCCTATGAATGCTACAACAAAAACCTAACTCCATCATGGGTTATCCGGAGCGTCGGTGACTGGGGAATTGAGACCCGTTCCGTCACTCGGAGTACGAAACGTGCCTCGTTTCCCGTGCATATGCATGATATGCATGAAATGCAACTAATATACAGTTCTAGCATGCACAATGCTATGAGAATGAGGTGCCTCGAAATGCGTGCACACGGGCACGCATACCGAGAAAATGATGTGAAATGCAAATCGGATAAAATCGAAGTGCCTCGAAATGTGTGCCCACAGGCACGCACACCGAGGCGATGATGAAATATGGAAATCGGATAAAACCGAAGTGCCTCGAAATGTGTGCCCACAGGCACGCACACCGAGGCGATGATAAAATGAGAAATCGGATAAAACCGAAGTGCCTCGAAATGTGTGCCCACAGGCACGCACACCGAGGCGATGATGAAATGAGAAATCGGATAAAACCGAAGTGCCTCGAAATGTGTGCCCACAGGCACGCACACCGAGGCGATGACATACAGGCACGAAAAATGTAGATTGGGCTTACACTAACATGAGAGGGCCTCAGCCACACTCACATCAGATGCCGGAATGAAAACGGAGTGCCTCGAAGTGCGTGCCCCTCAATAAGGCATGAATGACATGGGAAATGATATGCAAACATGCAAAACAAATTCCAGCAACTAGATGAAGGGAAAACAACCCCAAAATAGTAATAAAAATGCACCCGATGCCCAGGATGCTCCCGAAATGTGATATTTAACCCCCGAAATGGCCTACAGCTATGCTATACATGCAAAATTGACACATGGAAGCAAAAACAGTAGCAAGGCAGCCCCAAAGATAGCATCTTTTCAGTACAAAACAAGGCCCAATTATGATCACGAGTATGGCAACAATAGCTTGCAAAAATACGAAAAAAGAGAGGAATTACAAAGAAAGTGGTATCTAAAATGCTTAAACCCAAAAACTCAGTTTTACAACATTAGAGGAGGACTAAAAATATGCATTTTTACAGAAGATGACAACCTCAAAATCAGTGTGTAGATATGCTCAAAAGGGCATGCAAAAATGAGCCAATAAGGGGCTACAACATGAGGTACCATAAGCAAGCATCAAACAACTTTAAACTCTTAACAAAAGATGAAGAATAGACAATTCTAAGACACTTTCTAAGCCTGATTAAGACTCAAATCAGTGGCTAAGAAAGCCTAAACAAACATGCAATTTTACGGTAAATTGAAGGATTAAACATGAAGTACCAAAACCAATCATCAAATGGCCTAAGGACCTTAACAAAACATGAAGGATAGGCAAAAATAAGGCTCTGTATAGGCCTGATGAAAGCTCAAATCAGTGGCTAAATAAGCTTAAAAAGGCATTCAAGATGGGGCCAAAGGGAGGTATAAAGAGAGGTACAACATGGAGGCATCAAACCAATTTTGTCCCTTCTACAATGTTGTAGAGGGACCTAAAATAGACTCAACTTCAGTTAATGGCATGCTCCAAAAATAAATGCATATAGGCTAAAAGTAGCATGCAAGTTTACGGTAAAATGGAAGCATTTCAAAGGAAGTACATGATAGAGAAGCCAAAAATGATGGAGACCTTCTTCAATGTTGAAGAGGGGCTCAATATAAGCCCACTAACAGTTTACATCAGTCTCGAAATCAGATCACTCATAAGGCAAACAAAGCATGCAAATTAATGGCCTAAAGAGTGATATTGAAGGAAGTATATCATGGAGACACCAAACAGGGTTGAGCCCTTCTACAAAGTTGTAGAGGGGCTCAAAATAAACATAAAATCAGAAGGGGTCAGAGCCCAAAACAGATCACAAGTAGGGTAAGAATTTGAAGCAAAAAAATGCTAGAAAAAGGGAAATGGTGACTTACCCTTGAAAACTACCCTTTTGCTTCCTCTTGCCTTGATGAAAGTTGCTTCTTAGCCACTAGAGAACACTTCCTTGCTGCTGGAATGGTAGTGAGGATGGTGGAGCTAAGGGTTGATGAAGGGTTGAGCTAGGAAGCTTGGAAGTTTTTTAGGGTTTTGAATAGGAAAATGGAGGTTTTGGGAGAGAAGGTCTTGAGATCAAAGGTTGTAACCTTGACAAAGGAGGAGGCTATGGCCTTAAATAGGGAAGAAAAGGTGTAAAAGGGGAGGGAATTGCATCCAAGCATTCCCTCCCAAAATATCCCCCGGATGGGGGAGATATTTCAAAAAGTAGCTGGACAGCTGGAATGGGCTGGAAAGCAGAAAGCTGGCCGGCCAGGGAACTTTTGGGAGGTGGCCGGCCGGCCACCCCACCTGGTCGGCCAGCCACTCACCCTGGCCGGCCGGCCATGCCCCAAAAATGAACTCAAGAATTTCTGGCCGACCACCATACAGTAGTGTCCTCCCATGTGTGTAGAACAAGGCCCCAAGGTCGGAATCTGGCAACTCTGAAGCAGGAGCCACAACATAGAGCTGGAAGGAGGGGCTCAAAAATGAAATCAACAATTGCTGGCCGACCACCAACTTTTAGGGTCCTCCCAGATGTGTAGAACAAGGTTCCATGGTCGGAATGTGGCAACACTGAAGCAGGAGCCACAACATAGAGCTTGAAGAAGAGGCTCAAAAATGAACTCTTGAATTGCTGGCCGACCAGTACTTTTTTGTGTCCTTCCATGTCCCCTGATCACAGATATGTAGCTTTGGTTGGAAGAAAATACCCCCGGGGTGTTCAACATTGGCCCGGAAGTGAGCAAAACGGGCGCCGGAGGAGCGAAATTGGTTATCTGGGATAATCGCTGGCCTCCTACCCCCCCAGTGATCTTCCTAGTGTTGGAACAGGGGTTCCTGCCAAAATCGAACAAAAACTAATTAGAAATGAACGCTCAGGGCCCAAACCGCGAGGTTCGGGGTCCCGAAAATGGGCTGCAGGCACCGGAAGTGGTGTTCAGCAGCGAAGTGGGTACCAGAGGCCCCAGTGTTCCTCGGAATAATGAAACAGAGGTACCTGCCAAGAATCAGAGAAAACCGATGCAAAATGAATGCTCGGGGCCCAAATCACGCAGTTCGGGGTCCCGAAAACCGGCTGTAGGCACCGGAAGTGGCATACGGCCACGAAGTGGGCATCGGGGGCCTCAGGGTGCCTTAGAATGATGAAACAGAGGTACATGCCAAAAACCGGAGGAATCGGAGACGATTGGGCGGTCCCGAACCGAGGCACACGGCCTGACGGCTCCGAAAACCGGGAACCGGGCTCCGAAATGGGCAAAATGGCCTACGGCCACGAAAAGTAGCGCACGGCCACCGAGAGATAGTCTACAGGACTACTCCCTTCCCTCAGGAAAGAAAACAGAGAAAACCGAGTCTGGTTCGCAAACCGAGACAAGGCACAGAAGAGGATTCGGAAGTTCGGAGGCAGGGCGCGCGGCCGCGACTCTGAAACTTCTGAACGAGCACGATATGCAACATCACCGAGCGCTCAATCGGCGACGTCTGAGTCTTAAGGTCGGTCAAAAATGGGGTGTCTACAGTACCACATATCACTGCTTTAACTGATGACTGTTATGACCTGAAATATGAGACACGAACTGAATGACTAATAAACGGACTGAAATGACTGTTTTCAATACTGAAAGGACATTTATTCTTAACCCCTTTACGCATTGTGTTATTCACTGGGTTTTAGCTCACTGCTCATATATATATGTAGGTGTACAGGCACCAGACCGCAGCTAAGAGCGTCAGGCAAGTTTTAATTTTGTCAAGCCAACCACTGTGCCTCACTGCGAGGTTCCGAGCCTATCAAGCTATGGCTTAGGGGTTTAGGGGTGTTTTATTTCCCCGTTTGTCTCTGTAACTGTTTTGTTTACTGTATAGACTGATATCACCGTACTGTACTGTTTAATAGGGATTAAGTCCCAGTTTTGACTGATTGTATATTTTGTACATACTATTCTGTACTGAAAGTATAAAGGTATGAAAAATCTTTTTGCATACAGACTGTCAGCTCATTGGACATTGATTATTTACTGTATTGGCTTCCGCCATGCCCCTGTACTCTGTATTACTGTATTACTGTCCAGCAGGCCTTTGGTAGTCTCGGATTACTGGCCGGTTACGGTGCTAAACCCATAGGGGCGGGTTTGGGTCGTGACATGGAAGGTTTATTTTGTATGTTCTGCATGACTCCCTGGAGCTAAAGTTTCATGGCTCGGAGTTTCGTATCCCAAATAAGAACATTGTCCCCTCTAGAGTGCAGTGGGGGTTGAACACTACTAGCCTCTCCTTCAAGGACAGGTGCTTGAATTGATGGATGAAAACGCCGAGGTGGTGGGTTCATGTTTTGAGGTGGGGCTTGTAGACACTCTAGGTTGGAAAAGTGAGCTTGTTGGAAAGGATGACTCGGGGTCTGTTCTCGATTGAGAGGGACATCTTGTGGTGGTGGAGGAGGTATAGGGAGATTTCGCTGGAGTAAAGCGTTGATCAAGGCCTGGTTTTGTTCGGCCAAGCGGTTGATGCTGTTGGTGAGCTCTGTGAAGTACTGAGGTGGGTTGTTTGGCTTGGGAGGGTTGGCTTGTGGATCGACGACATTGTGTTAAGAAGCCATGGATCTCATTATAACCATCCACCTCGATGGAAGGTAGGGAGATATTATCAGAAACGAGTCTTTGACAACAATGAGCACAATTGTTATCCGGAATGGCGTTTCCCACAGACGGCGGGAGGGAGAGTCGGGCCGACCTACGTTTCCAACACCTTTCACCAGTCTCGAAGCTCGCTGGTGGTGTTTGCAAAAAGGTCCAACGGAGAATGGGAGTCCTTCAGCGGACCTTCCGACGATCAAACTAGAAAAGAGGAGATTGACTGTGTAGAGAGAGGGAGAGAAGAAGAATGGAGAACTTAACCTTTGATGTGTCTTGGAAACCTCCTTATATCCTTTGTCTATCATTTCCTTGTCCATTCCGACCTGTCGTGTTGGCCAAAAGTTTATACTCTAGCTTGCATTGTTCACGGTGAGGCTGTCTGTTCCGACGTGAAGGGGTTGTCGCATTTAATGCTGTAGGAGCCTCATTAATGGCTGATGTGTGGTGCAATAACTCTGTAGAATCTTTGTCTGCTTACGTGGTTGGTTCCCTGCTTGATAAGCGTTTAGATGCCATTGGTTCTTAGTTCAACATTAGGTTATCAAGGGTGTTGAGCTTTAGTACTTTAACCGTGAATTGGGTTCTAAGTGATTGGCCAAAACCTTTTGTGGGCCCACCGATGTCAAAAATAAATATTTTATATGATAAGATATAAAGATAAGATTCGATAAATTATTGTATCATTGTTGTTACCTTGGTCTTTGCTATTTCTAATCCAGAAATGAAAATATTTTTTGGCCACATTTATTTAACAGATTAGGTTGGATGGGATGGTTAGTGAAGAGATTGTTAATGAGAGAATTAAGTAAAAGTGTGTTTATTTTGATGATAGTATGGGAGATAATTAGCGATGAGATTATTAAATTATTTTTATATAATATAAATAAATAAATTATTTTTATATTAAAAAATTTAAAACAAATAGGTGCACTTTGTAAATTATTATTTTTTTTATATAAAATATACCCAATTCTCTCACTATTTTCCTAATCCCACTTAAAATCCAGCCAAGCTAATCCCCCTACTGAGGGAAATTACTAAGCCCTTTGAACTATCAATCCGCCCTCTCATTTCACCACCAAACATGTTGTGGTGAGACCCACAACCATGATAATCTAATCTGGCCATTCAAACAGCAAAACAAATATGGCCTTTATGTTGTGTTTAATTGTATAAATGTTTACCCACCCAAAAATTTGTATATATGAATATACGAAAATTCTATATATAATGAATATTATCTAATTGTTAAAATTATTTTAATGTCATCAAATTGTTATTTTTCAGACTAAAGTCTTATAAATGTCATCACTCTTCTCTCTATTACCACACCACCATCATTAGGACCATCACTATTGCCATCACAACAGTTGCCATCCCACCACGTTGTTATTACCTCTACCTTTACTTTCATTCCACCATCACCAAGCATTAAAAAACATTTTCTAAAAATATTCCGTAAAAAAAAAAAATCTATAAAAAATTATTTTTTAGCCAAATAAATGGAGTGGTTAAATGAGAAATAATGTTAAATGAGAAATAATTCACCAGAGTTGAGCCTTCCCATATCCGTACTGTCATCATAATTGGATCACTACAATGAACCAAAATGGTCAAGCGTCATAGGGTTCTCAAGAAATACAAGGATAACTTTAGGATGGATTACTCGATTATTTTTTATGGTTAAAAAAGGTGAGATATTATATTTGGTTGGAAAAAAACAAAAAGATATAATTATTTTTAATTGTTAGATGAAGAAAATAAATAATATGAAGTGGCCTCATTTTTCTTATACTATATCACCTATGTTATAATTTAATTATATTTAATCTTTTATACCTGTATTAAAATTATTGAAAATTTAGTATGATACTGAACAAATGCTGGAATGGACTATTGGGTGGAAGTCGCATGATCTCCACCTCCAATCTCTTTATTCTTATCTCGTAATCAAGCACCGAATTAATAATCTGCTGAACCGTACATATTTCCTTCACTTTCAATCCTACTAATAATGAGACAATTGCAAAGTCCCATTTTAGTTTTCATAATTTTAATTTGAACAATTTAAACTATGTACTTTCAATTTTGTTGTGATATGGTTTCTACCGTTAGAATTTAGAACGAGAAAAGACCATGTGCAAAATTGGAGGAATTAAAGTGCAAAACTAGTTCATTTTGAATTATACTTTGATTCTTCTAATTTTGCATTTTTTAATTCTATCAAATCTATTTATTCTTATCTCGTAATCAGGCACCAGACTAACAATCTGATGAACCCCACATATTTCCTTCACTTTCAATCCTACTAATAATATGACAATTGCGAAGTCTCATTTTAGTTTTCATAGTTTTAATTTGAACAATTTAAACTCTATATTTTTAATTTTGTTGTAATGTGATTTCTACCATTAGAATTTGGAATGAAAAAAGACCATGTGCAAAATTGGACGAACCAAAGTGCAAAACTAGTTCATTTTGAATTATACTTTGATGCCTCTAATTTTGCAACTTTTTTTTTTAATATTATTTTTAACATTCAAAATGTTAAATGATGCATGATAGAAGAACAACATGGTAATAAAATTAAAAAAAAGTAGAAACTAAATTAAAACTATAAGAATCAAAGTAAATTTTTACTGAAATGAGAGAAACCAGTAGTATAATTTACCCATTAAAATTATTTGTTAACCAATACAAGTTTGGAAGGTGCCAGAGAAAGTAATAGATGGTATAGACAAAATTGTCCAATGCACTTCCAAGAACATGCCAATAACATTTTTATTTTTATAAATAAAAAAATTGAAAAATGGAAACAAAAATACATTTGAGAGTTGTTTTTATTTGAAAAAACAACAACAATTTTGGTCTTGTTTGGCATAAATTAAAAAAAAGTCAAAAAGTCACTATCTTATTTAAGTCATATCATCTTATTTAAGTCACATCACTTCTCTATCACATCACTTCAAACCCAACTCATACTTAACCCATATTTCATAAAAAGGTCAAAAAATACATTTATTTAGGACATCTCAAACCAAGTGATTTGATTTGTTATAAAAAACAAGTTCTCCATAGAGGGGTACAGAAAATGTGTGAGGTACATAATAAAATGCTCAGATTTGTCCAACAAACTTTGAAGAAAGGGTGTATGTAATATTTTTGCTTACAAAAAGTTTTAAAAATAGAAACATAAATATGTTTGATAAAGTGTTTTCGTTTTGAAAAATGACAATAAAAATCTGTAAAATTTAAAGAATAAAAATATTATATTTCCACTTAATTTTTTAATAAAAGTTATTCCCTCTTCACTGTAGTCTAGCCACCTCTGACCTTTTCTTTGTTTAATACCTGCATGGCAGCCAGTTTTTTGTTTTTTTTTTTGGAACACTACCATGGCGGCCCGTTGGCACTTTCCCAGAAGTCATACCCAACAATAATAAACTGAAAATTGATTCCATTGGCAATTATATTCTATCTGATCCGCGGTAATGAGATAGAATTAATGAAATGATAATTTGTTAAATTTTTATAAGTAATGATCGTTCTATTAAATTATTTATTAAAAAAAAATCAGTTCATTAAATTGGTGTATGTTGATTTTATTTATAATATTTTAATTAACCAAACATGAAAACAGATATTTTAATAGAATAATTATTTTATTTCATTTTATTTTAATAAATCAAACATTACCAAAAGTATAAAATCTGCTACCCACAGACCTGTTCGGAAACACATTTTATTGTTTGAATCCAAAAAAAATAAGAAATAAAATAAAATAAAATTATTGTGGACAGGAAAAGAAGACACATTTTCTCATGTTTTGTTTCTCATGAAAAATACCCACATGAGATTTGTTCAAAATTTTCTTCGTACTTTCATCTTTTTATATTTATTCATATCTCTCTTCTGAATCTTATTTTAAAGAGTTAATTACTAAAAAATCCGGTCTACATATTTGGTGATAGCTTAGGTCTTGTCAAAAAATTTTTGAATCAATAAGTCCCATTTATAGATAAAAAGACGTTTTACCATTTAATCCAAAAACTGAGAATGTTCTCAATTTCAAAACTGAGAATATTCTCAATTTTTCAAACAGAGAATGATTTCAGTATATAATTATCAAAATTAAAAAATTCTATTTGGCTTCTGAGAAAAGTATGGGATTGAAAAGAAATATAATTATGTGAATATTCTAAGAAATTTATAATTATCAATTTTGAGAATTTTCTCAATTTTTTCATGATTAAAATTGAGGATATTATAAACTGAAAAGGTTCTCAATTTTAAAATATAGAAGAGCCATCGAATTGCTTCTCTGACGAAGAAAACCTTCGAATTCGGTCAATAAGATTTCAGAACTTGGACCTAATTGAACCAAGCGCTTACACACAGCCATTAACTTCAGAAACTGAATTTTTTTGAGAATTTTAAGCTTGATGCTCCAGCTCCTGCCACTGTGCCGCCGTAAACGGAGGCCGTAACCCCACCGCCACTGTCACCATGGACGATGACACACCACTCATTCCTCGGTTGTGCTACTAGATCTGGTCACTCCGACTAGATCTGATCAGCGACGTTGAGTTGGGGCTGAGAGCTAAGGTAGACCAGTGCCGACGATGATGACTCTGGTTTTCTCCAACTGTGACGACGTCCTTGAAAAGCCGACAACGATTTCTGCTAGATCTGAATCATCTGGCGACCTGATCACGACGATTCGAGCGATGGCGTTTTGGAAGACGACGACGTCGTTGGGGACGGTGGCAACGAACTCAAGAAGAGAGAGAGAGAGAGAAGATTGATTGAAGTGAGGTTTGGATGTGTGTGGCTCTAAATTGAGCTTTCTTTGGAGAAATGGCCGATGGATTTGGTGGAGAGGGAAGGGGATTTGGATGGGTAAATTGGTCTATTAAAAATTAATGGGACTTGAAGGAGCAAATAATTTTATCTAGAACCTAATGGAGTATAAGTTCACAATATGAGACTTGTATGTAAATGTCCCTATTTTAAACTTACATTGATGATCTAAATTATTTATTTTGTAAGTTCTACAATAAAACTCATTCATACAAAAAAAATCAATTTAATCGAACATTTATAAACATATCAACAAATTATATTTTGTTTTATAAATGAATGACAAATTGAATTGTAAACTTAAAGTATCAATTTTTAATAAAATAAAATGTAATTTTTTCATAAATAATTTTTACTGTGAGACTTAAAAAGTAGATGATTTAAATCATTTGTATGTGTCCAAATGAAAGCCCACAAAACGAGTATAGAGCGATACACAGAAAATGTTAGAGATTTTGAATTCGAATTGATGGAGAAACTATGACCCTTTCATTGTATTTTTTCCGTCTCAAAATATTAGTCTCTTATTTCATTTTTTATTATCTCAAAATATTAATTTATTTTTAAAAATCAAGTACTAAAATAATATGAATTTCTTATTTTTTTTTAAAAAAATTATTAACAACACAAAAAATATAATTATGACAATTAATATTTTTAAAAAAATGTACTATTAAAAGGTAATTTTAAACAATTTTTTTAAAGTACAGTAATTGTGTTATCAAAAAAAGATAGATTTTTCAAAAATGACTATTATTTTGAGATGGAGGGAGTAATATAACTTAGGGTTGTTTTGGAAAATAGGTTAAAAGTTAACTTTTTGATTTTTTAAAAAAAATATGTAAAAAAAATAAAGAAATAATATGATTTAAAACAAATTAAAAATAAAAAAATAACTTTTAACCAGATCCCGTAAACATGCCTTATTAATCTCTTATAGTTTAGAAAAATATATATATATATATATATATATATATGTATATATAGTAGTAAATAGTACACGCTATGGTTCCGTTTGTTTTCAAGGTAGAGTGGAGAGGATTCATAATGAAGGAATTAAGTAAAATTGTGTTTATTTTGATGATAATTGTTAGTGTAGGAATTGTTAAATTATTTTTATATAAAATAATAAAACAAATAAAAAAATACAAAAAATTAAACATTAACGTTCAAAAAAAATTCCGAATATGTAAAAAATAAAAAATAAATTTTTTTTTCTAATCCTGTCACTATTTTTCTAATACCACCTATACCTTCATCCCAATCCCCCTTCCAACTTCCATCTTAATCCCCTCTTCCATCTTAATCTCTTCCCCAACTCTACAAACAAACACAATACTAAATAATTCCACCTCCATCCTAATTCTATTCCATCATTTACACCCAAAATAAATGGGCCTATACATGTACCATTTAAATAAATAAAAATAAAAAATAATAATAATCAGTGTGTTTGGTTTGACTTTTTTGAATTAAATTTTTTAAAAATTGAGTTTTTTTTTTCGTATTTTTTTATTTTTAGTGAATATTTTTAAAATTTTAAATATTTTTTTTACTTTTTTAGATGCACCTTACTTAGATGTATCTAAAAAGTAAACAATTTGTGAACAAATATTTTAAAAAATTAATAAATACATAAAAATACAAAAAATATATTAAATTATTATATTTTTTTTGTATTTTTGGTATTTAGTGAATTTTTAAAAGATTTTTTTACAATTTTTTAATTTTTTAGGTGTGTCTAAAAAATAAAAAAAATACTTAAACTATTAAAAAAATTCAATAAAAATAAAAAAACACAAAAAATAAAAAAATAAATTTTTTTAAAACAATGAAACCACGCAAGATGAATAAAATTGACATTATAATTTATACCTAGTTTAAATAGTAGAAGTCTTCTTCCCAACACATAGTCACGAGTTGGTATAGATTTATATAAATGAAGTACGGAATGGGTTCCACTTTTTGGCTCCGACGACTCTATAAAAAAATGTTCCGTTCGCATCCTCCGTTACGCGGACTAGGCACTTCACGCGACATCAAATAATTGTGCATTTGCTTTATTATTAATTATCAAGGTTTAAACCAAAAAAAAAAAATACTGTTGATCATCATCTTCAAGAATCTGCAACTCAGGTATGGAACTCCAAAACCCTCTGCAACTCTTTTGCTTTATTATTAATTATCAAGGTTTAAAAAAATATATATATACTGTTGATCATCATCTTCAAGAATCTGCAACTCAGGTATGGAACTCCAAAACCCTCTCTCTCTCTCTCTCTCTCCCCTAGCCAACTGATCCTGCGATTTGCTTTGTGGGTTTGCTGCTTTGGATTCTATTTTGCTTTTTAGTACCTTGTTTGAATAGAGTAATTTGATGAAAATCCATAAGAAAAGAAAAAAAAATGAAGAATGTTTGGTTTGGATTTGGAGAGTGATTTTGAGAATTTTTTTAAAAAAAACTTGTTTGGTTGATAATTTTTCCAAAACAATCTTCAAAATCACTTTCTCTTTTACACATCAATCAATCACATTTTCTCTCTCCTCTCTCTTTCTCAATATTTTTTTTCTCATACACATCTACTTAATTACAACAAAATATCAAATCATTCCAACCTCCCAAACTCCAAAACTACTTTCAAAATACACAACCAAACAAATCAAAAAAAATTCTAAACTCTCTCCCCAAAACAATTTTTAAAAAATACTCTCTCAAAACCAAACCAAACATATTCTTATGTTTTTTTGGGTGAATAAGTTTCTTATGTTTGATTTATAAGTTAAGTGGTAAATGATTATTATAATTTAAAAGAAAGAAAATTATTGGGATAATTACAAAAAAAAAAAAAAAAATCGTAAATTTCATGAATATTTAATTTTCTTAATTTAAACTCTAATAAATCTGTTTTCAATCTAAATTTTCTGTCTATTTTCACTAAATAAAACCAACAATTTTTTTTTAAAAAATATTTTAGTCATTAAATTCAATAAAAAATATTTTTAGGTTGAGTTTAGAGGTTAAAATATTTTTTTTCTATTTTATTTAGCGAAAATAAATAATAGTTTAGATTGAAAATAAATAAAAAAATTTATGATTTAAATTGTTAAAATTAAAAATTAAAAATTTATTTTGTTACAATGGTCAAATCTTGAGGGTTTTTCTTTTATTTATTTTATAATTTTTCCAAAAATTATTTAATTTTGTAAGTTTCATTTATAATTAAAAATGATGTAATTTGATGAGAAATAAATCATTTGATCTTGTATTTTTTATAATATTGAGATTGTCTATTAATATTTAAAAGAATAAAAATATCTCATCCATATTTTTATATCTCATTCTACCTTTGTACAAAGTATTTGTTCGGCAAAAACTTTAAAATAATATATTCTCGTATTAATTTTTTTTTTGTAAAATTTTTACTGGAGATTTCTTTAAATACTTTTAGTTTGTAAAAAATAAATAAATTAAAACATGATAATTAAAAAACACATTTTGTTATCCTCATAAATGAAAGACCACAACCATTTATTTTTCTTTTCTCAAACAGAGGTCCCTGCCCAACAGCTATGCTTTGCATATACCTTTTTGTTTGTCTTCAATAACTTCTTCTTCATGGGCTGGTTTTGTAAAACCATGGCCTCTTTTTTCCTTTTTTGGAAAATATTTGGGCAAAAACCATGGGCTGATTTTGTAAAACCATGGTTTAGTTTTATTGGAGTAAATGATTGATTGAACAGTGTATTGTATAAATCTTATTTTGTCCAAGTGTTGTATTCCTAGTAGGTGTTTGCATACACTAAAAAAGTATTTTTTATTTATTTTATTTTTTTTGCACATATATATATATATATATATTTGGGTTATATCAATCAATATTTATTAACATCTCTTCTATAACTTTTTACCCATTTTTTTTACTTTTCTACACATTTTTTTAATTATATAAAAAGTCAAAAAATACACTTATTTAAATTTGGTTCTTTAAAGGTGACAGGGGGCTCTAACATTAGAGCTCTAACATGAGCTCTAGTGAGGTGTCAAACCAAAAAAAATAAAAAAATAGAAAAGAAAGCCAAAACATCACATCATCCCGTGAGACCCACAATTAGAGCTCCAAATATTATTGCTCCTATAAATTATTTTGTGTGTTAGAGCATCTACAATGGATGCGGTAGTGAGTATGGTAGTGTCAGGTGTTAGTTTTTCGCCAGCCAAAAACATTGTTGGGTGTTGCAATGGGTGTGTTAGTGTCAATTGTTAACTTGTTTGTTAACTGTGGTCAGCGTTTTAACTAACGAAGGAAGAGAGATGTGTGCTTGGGAAGTCTCCCGAATGTCCCGCCAGAAGTCCCCCGGACTTCCGGACCCTTTAAGAAAAAAAAAAAATAATAAAAAATTTTGGGCCTGACCAATTGACTGGTGGCCGGTCAATCGACAGTCAACTTAATTTTTTTTACTTGTTGAGATTTTTTTTTAGACTTGAAATTTAATTTTGGGCTTGAAATTTTTTATTAAATTAAATTATTTATTTATTTATTTTATTATATATATATATATTCTTAACACACCTCTTAACACATCTATTACACCACTACTCACTTTTTAAAATTAACAAACTCTTAACACATCTTAACACACATTTTTGAGCTCTACTTTTTTCACTTTTTATTATATAACACACATCTTAACACATTTTTTTAGCCATCCTACTGTAAATGCTCCTAACGTGGCTAGGAGTGTTGTGCCTCGAAGGGTGTGTTGTCTTTAGCCATGTAAAGAGCTTATTGATTTGGGTTTATGATTTGATCCTGGAATTTGTTGTTGTTGTGCTGGTCAAAATTATAATTGATTACATTTGATAACTGTTATTATATTTCCCTTCAATAAAAAATTGAGAGTTTATACTTGAACAAATTTCACTTTGTCCTTGTATACTTCTACCTTAGATACTTTTGCACCCCCATGCTACTTTATCCTGAACTTTTTAATTGGCACAAGTCAATTTCTAAATTTCAAGTCAAGTTTCACTCTCATAATAATGCCGTTTCAAAAAATGAATATAAAGATTAAAGTGCGATTTTGATAAAAGTGTAAAGATATTAAATATAATTAATATTTCTTTGTTAATTTTTGGAACATCATTATATAAACGGTCCAATTGTAATTTGACTTGACTAGAATAATTAAAAACTCAAAGAATAAAATGTGAATGACCGTAAAATGTAGAAGTACAAAGTGAAATTTGCTCTTTATTCTTTTATAAACTTTTCTAGATAAAGGCTTGTGGTTGGAGTCTATACTTTATTTTAGGATAAAATACAATAAACTTTCCTTAAACTACTACCCATTTTCACCTTGCCCTTGAATTTCAAAACTTAAAAAAAAAGATTGTGATTTCTCTATATTTTGTTTGGATAGATAAGAGAGAAAGGAAAAGAAATGATATTTGATTTCTCTATATCTTGTTTGGTTAAACTATATAAAAAAGAATAAATAAAATGATATAATATTATATTACCAAATTAATCTTTTTATAGGAGTTAGTCTTTTTATTTGTTATATATATATATGTTAAGGGCTAGTTTTGGTATTATAATAAAATAGTATTTTGTGGTTTCATTTGTCTCCCAATCTCTCAACTTTTGAAGAGATTCAAAATAGAGATTGCGAGAGAAATGTGTGTCTCCATTTCTCTCCTATTTAATAATCTAAACAAGTGATTGAAATCCATTTATTTCCATTTCATTTCTTTTCTCTTCAAATCACTCAAACCAAACGAAGAGTAAATGATTCGGCAAAATAAAAAATATAATTTTTTTCGTGTACTATTTGCCAGGTAAAATACCTCACAATGATGGAGTGAAGAAGTCAATTTAACATAGATAGACTTGTCTAAGAGAGACGATACAGATAAACAGAGATTGTCAAAAGATTTCTGCCGCAACAGCAAGCTATGTAGAGGCCAATCTGCTAAACTTGTTTTCAACAATGGGTTGTTTGGCACTCTGGTTTTACCAATCTCCAATCACCAAACCATCCTCTCTCTTGATGATCAACATTTTATTTTTACTAATCATCCCCTTTACAGCTCCATTGTCCTTCAACTTCAACAGCTTCAGTCCAGATGACTCTAACATAACATATGAGAGAGCTTATGCAGAAAACAATGCCATCCAACTCACCAAAAACATTGCAAACATCGGCCGAGCCTCATATGCCAGACCTATGCAGCTTTGGGATAAGGCTTCAAGAAATCTCACTGACTTCACCACCCACTTTTCCTTCATCATTGATTCCCAAAACAGAACAGCATATGGTGATGGAATCGCATTCTTCCTTGCGCCCGAAGGTTCCAGAATTCCTGATGGGGTAACAAAAGGCGGCACTCTTGGCCTCACAAAGGACAACCAGACATTGAACTCAACAGACAATGCATTTGTCGCTGTGGAGTTCGATATATATAAGAACCTTTGGGACCCAGTACATGATCATGTAGGTATTGATATCAACTCTATGAAATCAGTTGCTAATGTTACATGGTTGAGTAATGTTCAAGATGGGAAGCAAAATGAAGCTTGGATTAGTTATGATTCTAGTTCGAAAAATCTTAGTGTTGTTTTCACTGGTTTTAGCGGTAATGACACTGTCCTACAAGGCCTTTCTCACATAGTTGATCTGAGAGATTACTTGCCAGAAACAGTCATTTTTGGCTTTTCAGCTGCAACAGGAAATGCATCAGCAACGCAAAGCATCCAGTCATGGAATTTTAGTTCAACTCTACAAATTGATGTAAATGGAACTGCACCAAGCGTTAGTCCTCCTGACCACAATCCAAGTAAAGGCAACATGGGACTGGTGGTTGGAATTGTTGTGGGCGGAATTGTTTTTTTGATTTGTGGGTTGGGTTTGGTTTTGTTTGCCTGTTGGAAGAAGAGGAACAGAGGAGAAAGTGAAGATGACCCTAACTTTGAGGTCACCATAGATGATGAATTTGAGAGAGGAGCAGGACCAAAGAGATTTTCATACAACGAGTTGGCTCGTGCAACAAATAATTTCGACAAACAAGAGAAACTTGGAGAGGGAGGGTTTGGCGGGGTTTATAGAGGTTTCTTGAAGGAATTGAATTCCTATGTTGCTGTGAAGAGGATATCAAGGGGTTCAAAACAAGGGCTAAAAGAGTATGCCTCAGAAGTGAAGATCATTAGTCGTTTGCGGCATAGGAATTTGGTGCAACTCGTTGGTTGGTGTCATGAAAAACGAGAACTCCTCCTTGTTTATGAGTTCATGCCAAATGGCAGCTTAGATTCCCATCTCTTTGAGGAAAAAAGCTTGTTGACATGGGCAGTGAGATACACAATTGCTCGAGGCTTGGCCTCATCATTGCTATATTTGCATGAAGAATGGGAACAATGCGTGGTGCATAGGGATATAAAGTCAAGTAATGTCATGTTAGATTCAAATTTCAATGCCAAACTTGGAGATTTTGGGTTAGCTAGGTTTGTTGATCACGAAAAAGGATCGCAGACGACAGCCTTGGCTGGAACCATGGGATACATGGCACCTGAATATGTTGTCACAGGAAAGGCTAGCAAAGAATCAGATGTCTACAGCTTTGGGGTCGTAGCATTGGAAATAGCATGTGGGAGAAAACCCATCAAACACAATGTCCAAGAGAGTCAGGTAATTATGGTTGAGTGGGTTTGGGACCTCTATGGAATGGGAAAGCTTCTTGAAGCAGCTGATCTGAAACTATGTGGAGAGTTCAACGAGCAAGAAATGGAACGCTTGATGGTTATCGGGCTGTGGTGTGCTCATCCCGATAGCAAGCTTCGGCCTTCGATTAGGCAAGCAATTCAAGTTCTTAATTTGGAAGCTTCATTGCCCAGTCTTCCATTGGAGATGCCAGTGGCAACATACTTGCCTCCTTCAATGTTCAAAACTGCATTTTCAGTGTCTAGTGATGCCTCTACTTCTGGAAGCAGCCTATACACTGATTCCACAAAGTTCACCACTACCTCTGCAGCTGCTGCTTCTTCATCAGCATCACTCCCTGGACATGCCATATATTGATTCTTCAATTTTCTAGCTCAAGATTTTCATGTATGAAGTATTTTTTTTTTTTTTGGGTAGGTGTATTGAACCATGGAAATTAATTTTTACTTTGTAGTCTTCAAGCTATAGGTCAGGTTTGACTATATATATATTTTTTAAAGTATTCGATCTTTCTATTATGTAGAAAATTTATTTTCAAATGTGTCTGTTTGATTAATGAAATACAAAATTTTGACAAAATTAATACAGTATAATAACCAATTAGGTCCAGAACGGTCAACCCGAACCCATCCCATTCGTAAACAGGTTGGAATATACCAACTCAAATCCAATCCATTTATTTAAGGGGAAATTATCATTGAGTACCGAACCAAACAAAATTAAACTAAGCCTTAAATCTCATCAAATAAAGTTGACTACATGAATCTTTTTTCTCTACATAGCTCTATTAAAGGTCATTTCATTAGTCAAATTAAGTAGATCCATATCTTTATTTACAATGCTAGCCAACGTTAATCTAGGTCTACTCGGTCACTTAACAATTCCATTTACTGTCATTATATCGCATCTTTTCACTACTGCTTCTGTTGGTCTCCATTGAATGTGACCAAATTATCTTAATCGATTCTTTCTCAACTTATCTTCTATCGGTACTCCTACTCATTCCTAAATACACTCATTTCTAATTCTGTCTTGTTTAATCTTGTCACACATCCACTTTAGCATCCTTATCTCAGCCACACTCATCTTATCTACATGTTATTTCTTAGTTGTCCAACACTCTGTCTCATACAATATCGCTGGTCTAATAGCCGTTATATAGAATTTACCTTTTAGTTTAGCGGGTATTCGTTTATCGCATAGTACTCCAGACGCACTTTTCCACTTACACTATCCCACCTTAATCCTATGGGTTACATCCGCATCAATCTCCCTAGCTGTTGTGATAATCGACCCTAAATAAACTCTTAGGCAATTCTTGGTTCTCAATCTTCATTTTTTCTTTGCTTTCATTGTTACTGTTACTAAATTTACACTCCATATACTTTGCTTTAGTTCTGCTTATCCGAAATCCTTTAGATTTAAGTTTTTTTCTTCAAATCTCGGACTTTGTATTAACTCCTTCTTTAGTCTCATCCACTAGCACGATATTGTTTGCAAAAAGCATATACCATGACACGTCATCTTGAATATTTCTCGTCAACTCATCCATAACTAAAACAAAAAGATAAAGATTTCAGATAAATCCTTGGTGTAACCCTATAGTGATAGGAAATTCATTTGTCTCTTTAGCAGGCGATCTAATAGTGGTCACCAACCCTTCTTACATGTCCCTAATCATATCAATGAGCACATCAATCAAAAATTTATTATAAATTGATGAGAGTTTATATTTTTAATTATTGATACTTATAAAGTTTATTATTTTTTTGTATTTTTTTTTACCCTGCAATGAAATTTTCCCTTTATTTAAGCCTCGTTTGACAACATCACTTTTTTGCCTAAAAGCCAAATAGTCATTGAAAAAATTAAAAAGCCAACAACTTATACCAAAAAGTCAAAGATTCTCTTTTTTTTTTACTTTTTACATATCTTTTCGTAAAAAATCAAAAAGTCATCCTAAACATACTAATTTTTTATATATCATATTTTAGTTAAAAAATTACTAAAAAATCTGTTCCCAAACGAGGGCTTAAGGCAAGTCAAAATTCTCAACCCAAGCCTTTAAAAATAGGGGCTGGTCAGTGAGCAAGGAAAATTTTTTTTTAAAAAATTTATTAAAACATAGAGAGTTCAAGTTAGTCGGTAGTGGAGTGCAATTCAAGATACAACTCAAGCCCAAATATAATTTTGAGTTGCACATTTCTATGTTTATATATATTTTTTATCTGTCTCATTCTAAAGTAATTTCCCCCTAAAAATAAGAATTGAGTGAAGATTTGCCACCCTAGCCGCCATGGATTGCAACCATCCATCAATTTCTATATTACAAATTTGCGATGACACATTATCACAAGGTCTATTATTGAATTTAGTATCATTAAATTAACTTCAAGACTTTTACTTTAATCTTTTGAATTTTTGCTCAAATTCAAAAATTCAAAAGATTGGTCCAAGATTAAAATAAAAGTCTTGAAATTAATTTTTGGATTTGAACTTTTGCTTAAATCTGTATTAAATTTTAAAATATATTATTTACATCCTAAAAAAAATTGGATTAATTTTGAAATGAATTGAGCCCGCCTAAGTTGCATGCACTACAAACCCACCCCAACCCTTCTCCCTGCAAATCCATGTTTGCAAGTTCAAACTGCCCTTGCCTTGGTTGGTATAGTAAAGCGAGTAGCACTATTCGGGAAGAACTAGAGTTAACATTTATGCGATGGAGGTTAGTCATTCCATCCAATGCATATTAAATAGTTATGTACATTATTGCTCTGCCTATTACGTCTTTGGTGTTTTTGCCTGAGAGAAATTGCCTACATTTTATGGTTAAGAAACAATTGTTCAGACATAAATAATTGAATGAAATGTTTACCATTCATTCTTGTTCGGAAGTTATATCTGAACAATTAACTTTTGTTCTAAAATTTTTATCTAAACAAGAGTAATGATGTGTACTGAGATTTTTTACGGTGTGTGAATAGAATTTTCGTTATTTGGATGACACACTGAATTAGTTCTAGAGCCCCTCAAGCAAGACATGGTTTCATCCCCCAATTTCCTCAGCATAATGTTTGTATGCCACTTAAAAACTGAGACAATTTGTTTTGATTGTGAAGTTAGGTTGCTGAATTACCAAGGCTGTTGATAGTCGGAGTTTTAGGTGTGAAGCCAACTGTAAAAATGAAACTTAAAAGAGTCTGTTTGTTTGGTTGTGTTTTTTGTTTTATGTTTTCGACAACTCACAAATTTGTTTGGAGATATGTTTTCGAAAATTGTTTTTGGAAACAACCCACTTTTTAGCAAACACTAACAGTTGTTTTTGAACATAGACATGACATGAAAATGATGGGTGTTTTCAAACTTTTCATTATTTTTGTTTCCAAAAGACTAAAATTGAAAATAAAAGATGAAAACACAACCAAATAGGCAAGATTCTGTAACATTGTGATACAAACATAACGTATAATGTGCTAAAGGGACACAATATATAGTTACCAAGTTTAAAACAGTTGATTTAGCTGAAAGTAAAACCTTGATGGCATTACCTACATTTCTTGGATTCCCCTCCTTTTCCGGTGATAGAACTCGTTGTTTATATTTGAGCTCATGACAACCAGTAATAGGAATCCTTGCAGATGATAATCACCCAACTTTGGTTTTGTGATGTTCCAATTATTCTTCTGGAAACTTAAGGCTAACCACATCCAAATTAAATTTATCACTTTCTCGTAGTACAATATATGGGATGAACTAAAGTTACTTGCATTATATGTTGTGACTGTTCTTATTCATTTGTGGCAATCAAATAAAATCGAAAACTTAGCACATTTCATTGGTCACCTAATTGGCAGCTATCAATATCAAATAGTACATGATAAGTTTCAACTCTGAAGCAAAGTAGAAAATATAAGTTCTTGACAAAATTAATAAAAGAAAAATATAATTTTTTTGAATCTAACTTATTTTTGTATTGGAAAGTGATGCAGACGGAGAAGAAGGTGGAGAAGATGAGGTGAACTTCGAGGAGTCTGTGTTGTAACTAGATTTTTTTGATTGGGTTTCACTGCTCTTAGAAATAGGGGCGCCATGGATTAAAGACACCGAAGATGTATGAGTATTCACTGGAGGAGATAAAAATGTAGTGCAGTAAGTTTTGCTGGGAGATTGGGCAATGGAGCTTCAAAATTGAGCACCTGAATTGCCTTCTTAATTGAAGGCCGGAGATTGTAATCGGGGTGAGCGCACCAGAGCCCAACAATCATCAAGCGTTCCATTTCTCGCTCATCAAAATTCGTTCTTAGCTTCGGGTCCACTGCTTCAAGAAGCTTTCTGTTCCATAGAGATCCCAAACCCACTGGACCATTATTATCTGCTTTTCTTGTACCTTCAAATCAAAGGGTTTTCTTCCACAAGCTATCTCTAATGCTACAACTCCAAAACTATAAACATCTGATTTCTTGCTAGCTTTGCCGGTAACTACGCATTCAGGTGCCAGGCAGCCCATGGTCCCTGCCAAAATTGTTGTTTGTGATCCTTTTTCGTGATCAACAAACCTAGCTAACAAATAATCCCCAAGTTTGGCATTGAAATTAGAATCCAACATTACATTGCTTTATTTTACATCCCTATGCACCACACATTGTTCCCATTCTTCGTGTAGATAGAGCAATGCTGAGGCCAAGCATTGAGCAATTTTGTACCTTGTTACCCATGTCAACAAGTTTTTTCCTTTGAAGAGAAGGGAATCTAAGCTGCCATTTTCCATGAAATCATAAACAAATAAGATTTCCCTTTTTTTCAGGGCACCAACCGATGAGTTGTACCAAATTTCTATGCCTCAACCGACTTATGATCTTCACTTGTGATGCGTACTCCTTTATCCCCTGCTTTGACACCTTTGATATCCTCTTGACAGCAACATAGGAGTTCAATTCCTTTAAGAAACCTCTGTAAACTCCGCCAAACCCTCCCTCACCAAGCTTCTTTTCCTCTGCGAAGTTATTTGTTGCACGAGATAATTGACCATATGAGAACTTCTTTGGCCCACTACCTGTCTCGAATTCATCTTCCATGGACAGATCAAATCCAGACTCATCCTCTTCTTTTGCTTTACTTTTATTCCACAACGCAAATCCAACCAAAGCCAACCCACCAACCAAAGTACATGAGCCCATAGTCAATCCCACCACTATTTTCCTTAGGTTGTTTTTTCCTGCCTTCTGTCCAGGGGTGACTTCAATGGGGCCTGGATTCACTGAAGCTGAAGCTGAAGTAATTCCTGTATTCTCATCAATTTGTAAACTCGAATTAAACTGCCATGATTTAGCATTATTTCTCTCGAAACTTGACCCTGTTGAAGCTGAGAAGCCAAACGTAACCCATTCGGGCAAGTAGTCTCTCAGATCAACTAAGAAATGAACGCCGCGTTTGACTATGGTATTATTTATAGAACCGGTGAAAACAACACTCAAATTTTTCGAATTAGAATCAAAGCTAATCCAAGCTTTATTTTGTATTCCGTGAGTTATATTGCAATACCAAACTGCAGTAGCATTAGATTTAATAGAGTTGATATTGATACCTACATGAGTGGCAGGACTGATGTTCACTGGATCCCATTTAATATTCTGAAAGGCATCAGACTCCACAGCAACAAATGGACTGGTCGGTTTCAATGTCTTGAGGTTGATTGGAAGACCAATGCCACTGCCTATTGAGATATTTGAACCACCAGGAGCCAGAAAGAATGCAAGTCCATCTGCGTAATGTGGACTTCCTTCTAAATCAATCATGAACGTGAAATGGGTGTTGAAGTCCATCAGGTTTCCAGAAGTGATATCCCAAAGGTGAAGAGGTTCGATATATGTGGCTTTACCTCAGTCTCAGCTGCAATCTGCTGCTGTTCTCATCTGAGGTAACTTGGCTGCCTTGGGATGAGATATATGCATCTTGGTAGGTTGTTATGTTGACATTAAGATGCTTAGGACCAATGTTGGTCAGGTTGAAGCTCAGTGCAATTGCATGAGGAATTACTAGACAGATGATAATTGTGATCATGAAGAGAGAACAAAGCAGGGCATGTGATTGGAGGGTTTTCCAAGAGTTGCAGACAGCCATGGTTGTGAGGAAAATTGGGTGCTTGCAATGATGCCAAATTGTACGGACAACCCAACCAACTTCTACTTCATCTATTTTCGACTACCAAAGACAAAACTCGACTTTTGTCTAGTGATCTGTTAAAGAGCCTTCTCAGCATTGTCTAGTGATTGATACTATTTCTTTGAGAATTTCATTGACAGAATCTGAATCTGAATCTAAAGCCATGGGCAGAGAAACCAAATAAGTTTTCCGATGATCTTTGTCAAGGTATGACATTGACATGTAAATAAACTATTCATTGTTGAAGAGTCATGTGATCTGCTGAATTACTGTTGTACTTTTTAACTGAATAAATTTCTTTGCCGTCTTGTGTTTTTTCATCTCAAAGAAATAGAAAACATTTTCTTGGGCAATTTCTTAAGATTTTTAGTTTATTCTAAAAGATAGACACTTAGACAACATACATTTGCAGGCTTTATATATCACTTGTATTGAATACTAATATCACAGCAACCACTACAAGGTATGATCCATCAGTATTATTTTTTATTTATTTGTTAAAAAATTATAATGAAATCAAGTCGGGTACCAAAGAAGTTAAAATAACATACAAGTTATGTTGACTTGAACATGAGTTTCAGATGTGTGGCAATTGGCAAGAGGATAGAGCAGCATTGGCTTCAGCACAAAAAAGCAAAGCTCTAGGAAAGCTGAAAAGCACATCTCCAAGTGTAATGGCCATAACAGGTAACTAATGGAAAAGAAACTGCCCTACGACCCTTGAGGCCATGCTTGCTTAGCTATGCTAGGAATACATAATATTTTCGCTTAATAAGACATAAAAGTGAGACAAAAATGCAGGATTCACCATTTATCTCACATCTATGTCCCATTTTGTGGAAAGATGCGAGACAAAGAGAAGGAATAATATTTTTGTTTTTGAAAATTAATGAAAATACTTAATTTTTTATTCTTTAGATTTAAAAATTATTGAAAGTGGTTGCCATTTTTTAAAATGAAAACACTTCTCAAGGGTATTTGTGTTTTTATTTTTTATTTAAAACAAAAACGCTATCGCCCTGTTTCGATTATTCCAACCATTTATTTTGTAAGGTCCTCTATGTATATCATCCATAAAAAATTAGGTTGATCTAATAAACGTAACATTTTCATTTTATTGTGTTTGTCTAAAAAGAAATGGATTGTCTATTTTTGAAAACTTAATTATCATTCATTTTTTTAAAAAATAAACTCAATAAAATGGAAATGTTAAAATTGTTGTATCGACCAATTTTTTTCTAAATACATAATCTAAAGACAGAGTAACAATTTTCTTAACGCAATTGCAAATGTTGACTTTTATTTCACTCACGTTTAAAACTGTCTTTTGTCAACATAGAGAAGCAATTATTTTCACTGTACAAAGGTTGACCAACTTTCAAATGAAGATTGTACAGCACATGTAGTAGATGTAGACCAGCCTACCTTAAAATCCCGTGTCCACGTGATCTTCCACCGAAGTTGTAGAATTTTGGTATTTTTTATATTTGCAGATAAGGGTCTCAGCTCCTAATATTCGTACACTTAATCCCTGAAACTTCAACTGTTTTACTATACGGAAGATGCCATTGCCACTTGATCCGAAGTCCAAAACATTATCTGTCACAATTAAAAAGACTTAAATATGATTCAGAATAAAGTGAAAAAGTTTAAAGTATAAAATAAAGTTTGTGTGAATTTGGTTACTCTTGTTTACATTGGATAAACCAATATCATAAGTTAAATTAGGAAACTTTTGATCACTTTAATATTATTGTCCTCTGATCTGTTTGGATATCTTGTAAATTTTCTGCCTATTAGATATTTTGGTTGAAATATACGGAAAAGACTCAACAAGGAGATGTTCAAGGTAGTACGATATCTAACACCATATGCCTTTTGTTTTTGTTTTACAATCGATAAAACGAAAATAGGGAAGGGCTAACCTTCAACTTCCTAATGAAGTGCATGAGTTTTACCCAATTGGGTAACCCGAGTTGCTTACAATCTTATACTAGATAATCTCTAAATATATAAATTATTTTGTGTGTGTAAGTGATACATTGGAAGAAGCTGCAGAAGATGCGGGTAACTTTGAGGAGGAGTTGTTGTTGTTGTCACTGTAGCTTGAAGATTGTGCTTGGTTGCTCCTGTCACCGGTGCCATAGAACGATGAACCAATTGAGGATGTGGGCGAAAACGTTGGAGGAGCATAAGATGTCGGCACGGGCATTTTTGCTGGAAGTATAGGCAGTGGAGCTTCAAAATTAAGTACAAGAATCGCTTGCCTAATGGATGGTCGATGGATGTAATCTGGGTGAGCACACCAAAGCCCAACAATCATCAAACGCTCCATCTGTTGCTCATCAAATTCAGCACACAATTTCAAGTCAGCTGCTTCGAGAAGCTTTCCAGTTCCATACAGTTCCCAAACCCACTCCACCATTTTCACCTGACTTTGTTCGGCTTGAGGTTCAATTGGCCTCCTTCCACAAGCTATTTCTAGTGCCACAACTCCAAAACTGTATACATCTGATTCCTTACTAGCTTTGAATGTAACAAGACATTCAGGTGCCAAGTATCCCATTGTCCCTGCTACAACCGTTGTTTGAAACCCCTGCTCATGGTCAACGAGTCTGGCTAACCCAAAATCTCCGAGTTTGGCATTGAAGCTTGAATCTAACATCACATTGCTTGATTTTATGTCCCTGTGCACCACGCACTGTTCCCATTCTTCGTGTAGATAAAACAGTGCTGAGGCTAGGCCTTGTGCGATTTTGTACCTTGCCTCCCAAGTTAACAAGCTTTTTGCCTTGAAGAGGTGCGAGTCTAGGCTGCCATTCGGCATGAGCTCATAAACAAGTAGGAGCTCGTTTTTCTCGTGGCACCAACCAGTTAGTCGGACTAAATTCCGATGCCTCAGCTGGCTAATGATTTTCACTTCTGATGCGTACTCCTTTTGCCCTTGCTTCGACTCCCTTGACACTCTCTTAACAGCTACAAATGAGTTCAATTCCTTCAAAAAACCTTTGTAAACCCCTCCAAAACCTCCCTCTCCAAGCTTCTCCTCCTCAGCAAAGTTGTTTGTTGCAAGAGCCAGTTCATTATAAGAGAACTTCCTCGATCCGGTGCCCTCTTTGAATTCATCATCCATGGATCGCACGTGCACTGGCTCGTCTTTTTTTCTCCTTCTACCTTTCCTACACAGGACAAACCAAACCAAAGCAATCCCACCAACCACCACACCCAAACCAGCACTCAATCCCACCACTAGTCCTATCTTGTTCTTCCCTTTGGCCGCCTCTTCTACGCGCTCATCACTTGGAAAACTCGCAGTGAACTCCCATGACCTGATAGTGTTTTTTTCATATGAATCTCCGGTTGAAGCTGAGAAGCCAAAGGTCACCCACTCTGGCAAGTGCCGTCTCAAATCAACTATGAGAAAAAGGCCCTGTGTGAACTGGATATCATTTTCAAAACCAAAGAAGGAAACACTAAGGTTTTGGGTGCTAGAATTATACTTAATCCGAGCCTCATTTGTTCTACCATTTGAAATACCACTCGGCCAATATATAGGATCAACAGAACTCCTCCTAGAGTTGACATTGATACCGACATGATTGATAGGCAAGCCTTCTTGCCAAGGATTATTCCTGTAAGTATCAAACTCCACAGCGACAAACCGGTTCACGCCAGTTGAATTTGTTGTCTGGTTTTCATTTATGAGGCCTAGGCCACCGCCTGTCGAGTTTGGAGGGATATTGGAACCATTGGGAGCGAGAAAGAATGCAAGCCCCTCACCATAGTTATTGCCTCTGATGATAAATGAGAAATTGGTACTGAAGTCTGTGAGGTTCCCTGTGGCCGTGTCCCAAAGATGCATCGGTTGGGTACAAGTGGCACGACCAGTCCTCCACTGCAACGACGGCACATCGTACCCATCATCACGGTCTCGGGTGACTTGGATGCCTTGGGATGAGATGTAAGCATCTCCTGTGCAGTTTATGAGGGAATCATCGTGTTGAATAGTTGGGAGGTTGAATGACAATGGAGTTGCCTTCGCATAAAAAAATAGTAATACAAGAAAGAAGAGAGAGGTGATCATGGAGAGACAGTGAAAGGAGATGAGAGATATTGGAGATGGGTGTCTGAAAGATTAGATGATGATTGAGGTTGTTGCACTTTCTCATATATATATATATATATATAAATAAGTAGATAGATGGGTTGCAAGAGTCACAATTTGTTAGGTAGAGATTTAGAAAAGAAAACGAGATGAGTAAATAAAATGTAATTATATTTTATATATATGTATATTTATTTTTTTTCAAATTTTTTATATTTTATTTATATTATATATATATATATTATTTTATTTTCAAATCTTTTGCCAAAGTCCATAAATCAAACATGCAGCCGTTGTTTACTTGGTCAAGAAAGAGAGTTTCCACGGAAAAGATTAGGCCTTGTCGAGTATGGCGATTTGTCAACGTGAGTTGATGCTCTGACTATAGAATTGTTTTTACTACAGCTTCTCTCCGGAACACTACACAAAGAATCTTCAAAATCCAGTACACCATATTTAGGAGCAACTTTTCCTTTGTATTTTTAATCTCTCTCTCCCCACCAATTCTTGACCCCATGACTTGGATGTAACTGGAACCCATGAACGACAAACGGAGTCAACAATTTAAAAATTGGGACTCAATTTGGATTGATTTTGGTTTTAATAGCATAGAAGAGAAAGGCTTCGTCTGGAAAAAAGAGTTGGGTTAGATTTGGAACTATTTTAGTCATAAAAGATAAAAAAATATGTAATTTTTGAATTTGTATTTAATTATTTATATATTCAATTTTTTAAAAATTTATATTCATTTAAGCCTATTGAATTTAGTCAAAATTATTTTTATATTCAATTTATTTATTTTGAATTTATATATTCATTTTTTTTAATACATTATTTTAAACTTACATTTATTTTATGAGTTTAGTCTAATTTGGGTTTATATCAAAAGGGAAAGAAAGAAAAGAGGGACCGCAAAAGAGAAGAAAAACATGAGGAAGCGGCATAGGACAAAGTAGAAGAGGAGATCACTGTGGCAAGAGAAGAGGGAGGAAAGAAAAAGAGGTGTGGCTGTGTTTTGTGGCTGAAAGAAAAGAGGGAAGAGGAACAGAGGAAATTGACAATGGTGTTGTGGGTTTTCTTACGGAGAATTAACAGAGTTAAATGAATGATTGATTTGGGTTTTTCGGTTCGGATAGTTTAGGAGTAAAATTATAAATCGAATAGTGAATTAGTGAATGGGCAAATTGGCAAGTTGCGATTTGAACGGTTTTGGACCGATTAAAAAATATTCTAGCTAATTATCAAGCTTTTGCATAATATATAACACTAATTTGCATAATATTTTTCATATATATAACACAAGCTAATTTTACATAATATTTTTCATATATATAACTATTAATTTGTAATAAATTTCACATCTTAAATATTTCTCACACTCATTTTTACTTTCATATTTCATTATCGGTTAAAAATTATATATGTATTAACTATAGCGAAGCAGAGCGGTTTTAAAGGTGAATTATAAATTTTAAAGTTTAAACTGCGATTAGCGGATGGAGCAGTTTTAGCGAATTGGACAGTATTTTGCACAGCTCTAGTTGCTATATTTTAGTTAATTGGTGTTGTATGTAGGGGTGTGTGCAGTACGGTTCGGGCGGTTTAAGAGTAAAATTATATATCGAATGACAATTTGGTGGATTGATAAATCGCGGTTTGGCAATTTTGGATAGATTGCTAGATTGAAAAATATTCTAACAAATTATCAAATATTTACATAATATATAATACTAATTTGCATAATATTTTTCATATATATAACACAAACTAATTTTACATAATATGTTTAATATATATAACTATTAATCTGTAACAAATTTCACATCTTAAATCTCTCTCACACTCATTTTTACTTTGATATTTTATTAAAGGTTAACAAATATATATGTATTAATTATAGAGGAGCAGAGCGGTTTCGAAGACGAATTATAAATTTTAAAGTTTAATTCGCAGTTAGCGAATAGAGTGGTGTGAGATTTTAACGGACCGGTGATATATTTTGCACAGCCCTAGTTGTATATGTGGTTGGAAGGCAGAGATGGTGGATCACTTGTTTATTCATTGTCTGGTTGCTTCTTGATTTTCGATGTTTCTTGTTGCAACTTTTGGTTTGGTTTGGGTATAGTCAGGGTTGGTGGTAGAGGTGTTGTAGAGTTCGGTTAGGAAGGGTTGTGATGATGCGTTGGAAGGCGTGGTCACTTGCTAAGCAGTGTTTAATGTGTCTGTGTTTGGTTGGAGCAGAATAAGCGAACTTTCTAAGACGTGTCTCGGTCAATTTCGTGGTTAGAAGGCGTTTATTTACTGTGCTTTATAATTAGGTTACGGTTTTGGTAGACCCAGATGTTTTGCCCTTTGTAGATTTTGTTGATTAGTTGATTAGTGCATAATTGGCCTTTTATTTGGCTTGATTTTTGTATTATTTGCATCGTCTTGATAATTCTTCAATAAAGTTTGCTTATTTATCAAATTTTTTTCATAAAATTTATTTTGATAATTTGATCCGCTTATTTATGTAAATTATTCATAAAAAATAATCAGACTAATCTAATAATTGTAGTTACATAATTTTACTAAATTTGTCTTCAAAAAAATTAAGAATTATTTTGAAAATCATATTTGTCATTATTATATTTGAAGACAAATGTGATGAAATCTTATGGTTACAATCGGTTATTGAATTAATTTGATTTTTTTAATTTTATTTATGAATAATCTACTCATAAGAGTTTCAGAAATAAATGAATCGGATCATAGAAGTGGATCCAATAATGGATCCATAGGACCGAACTAAATAATCCAATATTCTCTCCCAGGAGGGAAATTGGACTCAATTTATTAGGTAGTGTTATAATATTATGTGATATTCTTGATAAATGAGAAATTGTAAAACACAAAAGGCTTCGTTTGTTTTGACGTAAAATATTTTATATAAAAAAATATTTTTATTTTTATTTTTCGACATTTGGTTGGCACTTGAAACAAAAATATTTTATTACTTAAAAGAAAAATTTTGATTTAATAAAATGTCATTTATGACTTTTTAGTTAGCGAATAATACTTGGTAGCTCGAAATGGTTTTGGCCCGAATGGCTCGACTGCCCAAAACAACATCGTTTTGGACAGTTTTTTTTTTTTGTCCCCCTTTTATATCTCTGAAACTGGGAGGAACGAAGAGAGAGAAGAGAGAACAACAGAAAGAGAACGAGAGAGGAAGAGAAGAAATAAAGAACAAGAGAAAGAGAACGAGAGAAGAAGACAAGAAAGAGATAAGATGGAGGATTTACAAAGAGACAGAGAGAGAGCGCTTGACCCATCACCGGCACTGCCATTATCGGTGCTATCACCGGCGTCGGCATCATCTGTGTGTATACACAGATCTGTATACCTTTGTGTGTGTGTATGTGTGTATAGATCTGTGTGTGTATAGAGAAGAAGAAGAAGAAGAAGAAGAAGAAAAGAAAAAGCATAAGAGATCTGTGTGTGTGTATAGATTTGTGTGAATATGTGCCAAAACTGTTGTTGATGATGATGTGTTGTTGTTGTTGTGATGATGATTTGTGTTGTTAGTTGTTGATGATGATATGTTGTTGTTAATGTTGATGCTCTCTCTCTCTCTCTCTCTCTCTCTCGATTTCCCTCTTCTCTCTTCTTCTTCTTCTTCTTCAGAGAGAAAAAAAAAAAATTCTAAAACGACGTCGTTTTGGAATTCGAGCCATTCGAGGCGAGGCTTATTCGAGATACATAGCGGAACTGTTAGTTAGCTAAGAGCATCTCCAATAGTTCATAACTAAAATGAATAGCTAAAGTTATAATTTAACAATGAACAATATAAATTAACTATAGGATAACAATGTTACTCCAATAATCAAATTACTATTTTTAACCTTTCCCTCCATTAATTAATTGATTCAATTCCACGACCTATTTCCAACCAACCACCCTTATTCAATTCAACCACCTCTTTAATTCTAAAAAAAAAATATTAAATAATAAAATTCAATCACCTCTCTTCTAACCACTATAATTAGTGTACTAACTAATGTATTAATTGATGATGTGATATAATTTAAGAGGTTTTTAGTATTTGCAATTTGTATAATGAGTGGAGTCAATAATAATATCATAACTAGTGTTGGTACATTAATTAGTATACTGATTGGTGCATGTAGCACCACCGTTAATTATTTGATGCCTCATTTCCAACCACCCTTATTCAATTCAATCACCTCTTTAAATCTAAAAAAAAAAAATTAAATTAAATAAATAAAATTCAATCACCTCTCTTCTAACCACTATTAATTATTTGATGCCTTAAGTACAAAATTTCATACAAGATTAGGACATCCCCAAGTCGACCATTCTAAACCATTAAGGTCATCCCCAGGCCATCTCCTAGGACAACCGGTCGGACAACTAATGTGTTTGCTGTATGATCATCAATGGGATGACCGGCTGGACAATCGGTCTATTGGAAAGAAGAAGAACAACATTTTTGGATAATATTGTTGTGACACCCTAATTGTTTAATTAAATACCATGTATAATTAGAGTAAAATAAATAATGAATGTTTTGTGAAAATGTGTAATTTAATTAGGGATTATATATTCCAAAAAAAAAAAAAAAAAAAAATCGAAGCAGTTTTAGCTTTGGTGAATCACCAACTTAGGCCTCATAGCTTTGATTAATCACCACTTAGAGGGACACGTGGGGTAAGGGCAAAGTGGCGCCTATTAAGACATGTGGCCGAGGGTAGATACACGCTCACTACCTATAAATAGGTAGTGACTGACCGAGCTTCAACAAAACAAAAGAAATATATGTAAATCAATAACTAAGAGGCAGCATACAAGTAGTAGGGAGTTAGCAGTAGGAAACTAAAAGCTAAGGGTCAATTCTAAGGTGAGTTATATTATACCTTGAGTTATCATAATATATTTTCTATATGTCTTGAGTAACCACAATATATTTTTCGAATATTTTGAGTTACCACAATTTATTTTATATAATTTATGTTTTGTAGTTATATTAATGTTTCAATTATGTAGAATATTTTCTTACCCCTGTTTGCTTAAATTGAAACCCAAGGATATGTTTATTTAAATTTTAGAAAGTATTAGACAATAATCTTGTAAACAATTATTTTCTGTAAGTACCACCACGGGAGTCTTATGCCTTGGGGGACTTAAATAACTATTGGTCCCTGTTTGGCCACTTTGTGGTCCTCTGTTTGTCATGGATCCATTGACCCATGTCCTGATTGTCACTCCAGTGACCCCTGTTCTGTTCTGTTATGTACTGTGGTTATAGTTATTTACGTAATTTCTGTATTTCAGTTTCTGCCACTTAATTAATTTGTTTATTCAACTTAAATTATATTAATGTTTTAACTTAAATAACTATCTATGGCTATTTTGTGCCCCTATATTCACAGTATAATATTTCTCACTCTGCTATTTGCTTATAGTTATTACCCCTTTCAGGTGACGAGATTTAGCGGGATCAAGATGGGGGGAAAAATCACAGTGTTTTCTTTTTTTTTTTCTGTTGTGTACTATCTGTAATTTTTTACTGGACTCTTGTAATAACATAAAGACCCAAATGACTATTTTTGTTTCTTTTAATAAACTTTTGGTACCTAATTATTTTATTTTAATTTATTTAATTTATCCGTTGCGCTACTACTATAGAAATTTAGAATTATTTTATTTTTATCTTGTTACGACGCCAAGCCTTTGGGTACCAGGTTTGGGTCGTGACAAAATGGTATCAGAGCTTTTACAAAAAAAAAAAAAATAAAAAAATCCCGAGTGTCTATTAATAAATATATATATATTGTCATAAAATAAAAATAAATAAATACTATATTTTGTCCAACACCATAATTGTTTAATTATACATATATATATATATATATATATATTGTCATAATATAAAATAAAATATTGTGTCCTACATGATTTAAATAAATATTGGGTAGGCTAATTTTTTTTGTGTTGTAGGATATGGCACACTAGGAAGAATTGATTTGGTTCGAGCCCTAGGGAGCGCATCTGGCTCCAAACTTATTGGAGGGATGGGGAGACTCAGAAAGCACTATCGGACAGACCCACCACGACCTTGACCAACTCATGGGGAGGCCAGTATATTTGTAGGCCGACCTTGATGAGGACTACTTGTTTTGGAGACTTAGTAGGGCTAGCACCCGAGAGAGATACATTGGGCCGACCCACGTCGTCGGATTGGTACATCCGCATTTCTTGGTTGCTCCCTTATCCCCAGACTTTGCCGAGAGGAGAGGGAATATAAACCCTAGTAGCCACATTCGCACTACTACACCTCCTCCGCAGCACATTGTCCAGACCTCAACTATGGACTACACTGACAGTACCACATAATTAGAGATACCTGTGCGGCTCATTGGACGGCAGTTTTGGAGATATGACCACGGTGTATCGACCTACATGGTCCAGGTAGTTTGGCGTTGTTTTGGGATTGAGCTCAGTGGATGGGAGTTTAAGTCCTTCGTGCAGTAGGAGTTCCCATGGCTGTTCCACGACCTAGTCTTCTAGAGCTAGTTTTCGTGGGGGCTCAGTGACCTATTCTAGGAGCGCGACCGAGAGATGTCGCCAATCTTTTTTTTTTTTTTTTTGGAGCTAACAATGACTAGTCTAATCGTTTTATTTTTGTATTAATAGGATTAGACACTAATGCTTGACTGTATTTTAAGTACGTTGTACTAATATGTTTTCTTTTGCATAAGTAAAAATGATATATGTACTGTTATAGTATCTTGTGAATCATAGATAATTAAATATATACTAAGTGGTTTAAAAGAAAAGAGATGGAGTTCACTAACCGTTTTCCCCTTGTAGTAATGGCTAATGATGGAAATGGAACCGGATCATCGGTTAGTGGTACTAATCCAATGGAGCAAATCATGGAAAGAGTAGTTACTAGTTTTTTGCGAGCCCTACAAACCAACATTAATAGCGGATTGCCTGAACGACGAGAAGAACCAACTACAATAAAACAGTTCCATGACTTGAAACCTACCATATTCACTGGCAATACAAACCCACTGGTGGTAGAAGATTGGGTCAGAGATATGAAGAAAACTTTTCGTGTACTACCTTGCATAGAAAGGCAGAAGGTGACTTTCGCCACATTCACCTTCAAAGACAATGCATAAGAATGGTGGCTGCTTACCCTGGAGAAAGAAGATATTGTGACTTGGGCCAAATTCTTGGAGGTATTCTATGAAAAATACCTTCCAGATTTGCTACAGGAACAAAAAGTGTCGGAATTCATACATCTAAGGCAAGGAACCATGATAGTGGCCGAATACGAGAGCAAGTTCACGTAACTGGCTCGATTTGCAACATACATCATCTCCACCGAAGCTCGAAAAGCCAGGAAATTTGAAGCAGGATTGGATGCTGAATCAATGACAGGCTGGAGGTTTTGAAACTACCAACTTATGCGACGATGGTAGATCGAGCATACATTGCAAAAAAATGGATTAAAGCCTTACGCTCTGGGGAACCAAGCCAAAGGAAGCAATTTTGGGAAAGAGATAACAGAAGACCCGATGTCGCGCCTCCCAAAAGGGTAAATACAGGCACAACCAGTTCAACCAGTTCAAGCAATCAAGGTCCTACGAATCCCAGAGGTGGCATCATTCCAACTTGCTCTACCTATGGAAGGACTCATTGGGGACAATGCCGTCGAGACACGGAAGCATGTTTTAGATGCGGCCAAGTTGGCCACTTGCTGAGAGATTGTACTTAGTTTGCCAGTTTTACAGCTAGCCTCTCTAAACCAGTTCGAAAACCCGTGGTACCTAGAGGAGTGAGGAATGACCAAAAACGCCAAGGAAGAGCCTTTGCCCTGGTGCCTGGAAACCCAGAAGTACTGAGAATGTTGTGTCAGGTGCACTTTTTATTTGTGGTCACTTAGCCCATGTTCTCTTTGACTCTAGTTCAACTCATTCTTTTGTTATACCACACTTTGCTACTAAGTTGGCATCAACACCCAAACCCTTAGGATATGTACTATCTGTGTCTTTTCCTTCTGGAAACTTCGCCCTTAGTGCTAATGTGTACAAATCTTGTACTATATCCTTAAAAGGGGAAACTTTACACGTAGACTTGATTCCCCTCTACATTAGTACATTTGATGTGATTTTAGGAATGGATTGGTTAGCTGCCAACCATGCCTTTATTAATTGTGAAGCCAAAAAAGTCTTTCTTCGGTCACCAAACCAACTCGAGCTTGTCTTCAAAGGAACTGTAGTATCTCTCCCTCTATTTGTTATATCCTTCATAACAGCCCAACGACTTCTAAGAAAAGGTTGTTGTAGTTATATCTGTTATGTGATCAATACTCAACAAGAGGCCTCCACAATTGATGCAATCCCTGTGGTTCGAGAATTCCCGAATGCATTTCCTGAAGACCTACCTGGCACCCTGGTTGACTGAGAAATTGAATTCACCATTGAAGCCCAACCTGGTATACAACCAATCTCAAAAGCCCCTTATTGCATATCCATGACAGAATTAAAAGAGCTGAAGACTCAACTCCAGGAACTATTGGACAAAGGTTTTATTCGACTAAGTACCTCACCATGGGGAGCTCCAGTACTATTTGTAAAGAAAAAGGATGGCACGATGAGATTATGTATCGATTATCGGGAGTTGAACAAACACCATAAAAAATCGGTACCCTCTGCCATGAATTGACGACTTGTTTGATCAACTACAAGGCGTCCAAGTATTCTAAAAAATTGAATTGCGTTCTGGTTACCATCAACTAAAAGTCAAAACAGAAAGCATCAAAAAGACTGCCTTCAGAACTCGTTACGGGCACTACGAGTTTCTCGTCATGCCATTTGGCGTCACCAATGCTCCAGCGGCCTTCATGGATCTCATGAATAGAGTGTTCAAATCCTATCTTGACGAATTCGTCATTGTCTTCATTGATGACATTCTCATATACTCAAAATCGCCAGAAGATCATGAATACCACTTGCGAAGAGTTCTACAGACACTACGTAATTACAAACTCTATGCCAAGTTGAAGAAATGCGAATTTTGGATCACTAGTGTACACTTTCTCAATCACGTCATCAATAAAGACGGCATCTCAGTTGATCTCCAAAAGGTTGCAGCAATTGTGGATTGGCCACGACCTATTAACGTGAGATTCGAAGCTTCTTGGGCCTAGCCGGCTACTACCGACGCTTCGTGCAAGATTTCTCGAAGATAGTTTCACCCTTGACCCAACTAACTCAGAAGAACACACCCTTTGAATGGACGGACAAGTAGGAACGTTGCTTCCAAGAATTGAAGAACAAACTCGTGACGGCTCCTATACTAGCACTCCCCGCGAAAACAGAAGGGTTCATAATCCATAGCGATGCCTCATACAATGGTTTGGGTTGCGTTCTTATGCAAAATGGGAAGGTCATTGCATATGCCTCACGTCAACTAAAGACCCACGAGAAGAATCACCCGACCCACAATCTGGAATTACCCGCAGTAATCTTTGCCCTCAAAATTTGGCATCATTATCTCTATGGAGTAACCTACGAAATTTACACAGATCACAAGAGTCTCAAATATCTGTTTATACAGAAGGAACTGAATATGAGGCAACGACGATGGCTAGAATTTATGAAGGACTACAATATAGAGATCCACCATCATTCCTGCAAAGCTAACGTGGTGGCAGATGCATTGAGTCGAAAGACGACCAAAAGTTTGGCATGTACCCTCGTTCTCTGTAAGATCAATGGGTTGCTCGCCAACATAATCGTGGAACCCGAGTTGATTGAAGAAATCAGAGTCCACCAATATGAAGACAAACTTTTGAAGAAAAAGTACGAGGAGCAAAGAAACATGCCTGATCCTAACTTTACGATGAGTAATGGGATGCTAAAATTTTGGAATCGAATTTGCGTACCTGACCTTCTCGAACTCAAGAAGAAGATATTGGTAGAAGCTCATAGCTCGAGGTTTGTGGTCTATCCTGGCAATACGAAGATGTATCATGATCTGAAGGCACATTACTGGTAGACAATAATGAAGAAAGACATAGCAAGCCACGTCTCCAAATGCCTGCATTGTCAACGGGTTAAAGCAGAACATCAGAGACCTGCAGGAATGTTGCAACCACTCCCTATTCCTGAATGGAAATGAGAGCACATTACTGTGAATTTCGTGGTCGGGCTACCGCAATCAGTCTCAAAGAATGATGCAATATGGGTTATCATGGACCGATTGACAAAGTCGGTGCATTTTCTACCAATTAGAATCACATACTCTCTTACTAAGTTTGTCATTCTGTACATTAAGGAAATTCTTCGTTTGCACGGCGCCCCAGTTTTAATCATATCCGATAGAGACCCCCGCTTTGTGTCTCATTTCTGGAACAAATTGCAAGAAACTTTGGGAACTATTCTGAAGTTTAGCACGGCTTATCACCCGCAAACTGATGGACAATCCGAAAGAATAATCTAGACTTTGGAAGATATGTTATGTGTGTGTGTGTGCTAGACCTCAAAGGTAATTGGGATGATCACCTATCTTTGGTGAAGTTCGCCTCTAATAATAGCCACCAAGAAGCATTGGAATGGCACCGTACGAGGCACTGTATGGAAGAAGATGTCGATCACCTCTGTGTTAGACAGAAGTCGGAGATAGGAAATTATTAGGCCCATCTTGCAAATCACAAGTGATAAGATTCAGCTCATTCAACAACGAATTTGTACTCCCTAGAGTCGCCAGAAAAGCTATGCAGATACACGGAGACGGGACTTAGAATTTCAAATAGGAGATCATGTGTTTCTAAAGATTTCACCTACAAGAGGGGTTATCCGATTTGAAAAACGAGAAAAGTTAAAACCACATTAAATCGGGCCATTCGAGATACTAGAAAGGATGGCATATCGCCTTGCACTTCCACCCGAACTCTTCAATGTTCACAATGTGTTTCACGTTTCGATACTTCGTCGATATCTTCGAGATCCAGAGCATGTTGTCGATTATGAAAACCTAGAAGTTGAAGAAAACATCTCTTATGAAGAGCAACCTGTACAGAGTCTCGACCATCGTGATCAAGTCCTTCGAAACAAGACTATACCCCTTGTAAAAGTCTTATGGAGAAACCATTGTGTCGAAGAAGCGACATGGGAAACTGAAAGTGAAGTGCAAGCCAAATACCCACACCTCTTCGAAAAACAAGGTACGTTAAGTTTGAGGACAAACTTCTATTTAGGAGGGGAGAAATGTGACACCCTAATTGTTTAATTAAATACCATGTATAATTAGAATACAATAAAATAGTGAATGTTATGTGATAAGGTGCAATTTAATTAGGGATTATATATTCCCAAAAAAAAAAAAAAAAAGAAGCAGTTGTAGCTTTGGTGAATCACCAACTTAGGCCTCATAGCTTTGATTAATCACCAATTAGAGGGACACGTGGGGGAAGGGCAAAGTGGCGCTTGTTAAGACATGTGGTCGAGGATAGATGTACGCTCACTACCTATAAATAGGTAGTGACTAACCGAGCTTCAACAAAACAAAAGAAATATATGTAAATCAATAACTAAGAGGCAACATACAAGTAACAGGGAGATAGTAGTAGGAAACTAACAGCAAAGGGTCAATCCTAAGGTGAGTCATATTATACCTTGAATTACCATAATCTATTTTCTATATGTCTTGAGTCACCACAATATATTTTACGAATGTTTTGAGTTACCACAATTTATTTTATATAATTTATGTTTTATAGTTATATTAATGTTTTAATTATGTGAATTATTTTCTGTCCCCTATTTGCTTAAATTGAAACCCATGGATATGTTTGTTTAAATTTTAGAAAGTATTAGACAATAATCTTGTAAACAATTATTTTCTGTAAGTACCACCACGGGAGTCCCATGCTTTGGAGGACTTAAATAACCATTGGCCCCTGTTTGGCCACTTTGTGGTCCTCTGTTTGTCATAGATCCATTGACCCCTGTCCTGATTGTCACTCCAGTGACCTCTGTTCTGTTTTGTTCTGTACTGTGGTTATAATTATTTATGTAATTTCTGTATTTCAGTTTCTGTCACTTAATTAATTTGTTTATTCAACTTAAATTATATTAATGTTTTAGCTTAAATAACTATCCATGGCTATTTTGTGCCCCTATACTCACAGTATAATATTTCTCACTCTACTATGTGCTTATAGCTGTTACCTCTTTCAGGTGACGAGGTTTAGCGGGATCAAGATGGGAGGAAAATCACAGTGTTTTCTTTTTTTCTGTTGTGTACTATTTGTATTTTTGACTGGACTTTTGTAATAACATAAAGGCCCAAATGACTATTTTTGTTTCTTTTAATAAACTTTTGGTACCTAATTATTTTATTTTAATTTATTTAATTTATCTGTTGCGCTACTACTACAGAAATTTAGAATTATTTTATTTTTATCTTGTTGCGACGCCAAGCCTTTGGGTATCAAGTTTGGGTCGAGACAATTGTTGTGCTGGCAACTTTACCTATAGGTAAAAATTGTGCCAAATTTGACATAAGAGATAGAAATTGCTATGTTTAGCAGCTCGCATACCGTTGTAGCACCATATTTTCCTGAACCTGCTATATTTTGCTTTTAGCAACCCTTTAAGTGTATCATTGGAGATGTTTTAAGATACTTATTTGAAAATGTCAAATGTGTTGAAAAGGTAGTGAGTGAGAGTCAACTTTATAAAAATTGACTTAGGAAAATGTTAAAGGTAAGCAGTGGCGGAGCTACAGAGGGCCTATGGGGGTCACGTGCCCCCCTTGGGTTTTGAATTTTTTTTTTGGGCAAACATAAAAAATATTTTAAATAAAAAAAATTATAAAATATTATTTAGAGTGAAATATCACTGACATTTTTGAAATTATGAGAATAATAATGGTTGTTTTTTTTTATTGAAAATAAAGATATTACGATAAGTCATATTATTATCTATGAAAATTTTAATATAATGGTGATGCCTATTATTATTGACATACAATTATAATTAATCTCAATGAAGATATAGAATTTATTAAATTGTTAGTTATATTTGACATGTGAGGTTTATTCTCTATATATTTCTTTACTATTGGTTGGTGATATCATATGTCAATGATGACGTGGTATTGCTATTATGTTGAATTTTTATTGAAATTTTGTATAAAAAATTACTTTACCATTATATACTTTATTTTAAAACTTATATCCATGACTTTTTTTTTATATTGTTCATGGTATATTAGTTACAAATAATATATATATATATATATATATATTTCTTGAAATTAATTGTAAAATTTTATGTGAAATATTTTTGTAAAAATTTTCAATGTTATAAATGCCCATCTGATTTAATTTTTTTACTCTGCCACTAAAGGTAAGTCAGTTGTTAGAAAATGATGCAAAAATATTTTCCTTAAAAAATGTTTTACTTACTTTTTTGTTGAATCAAACAACGAAAAATAAATAAAATATTTTTAAAAATATTTTATGTCAAAATAATCGGAGCTTGAGTGAGTTATCATTTATCTCCTAATTATATAATAAAAACAGATTATTATTATTCTACTTATAAATTTCTTTTATATTTTTACTTAAAAATATTATATAAATAATATCACGTGATATTTCGAATATAATAAATATATGAAATGCCAAGCTAAGCATAACTAATCAATTTTTTTCTTGTCAAGTTCTTGCGGGGAGAGAGAGAGAGAGGGAGAGAGGGCAATAAGGTTAAGTTTGACATATTGTAAAAAAGTCAAAAAGTCAAAAAGTTATTTAAAAAATTAAAAAGTTAACACTATTCATCAAAAGTCAACAATTACTGCTGCACAACTCCCAATCCTAATTTTTCCCTACAAATCAATTTTTACAATTTTTTATTACATATTTTTTCATAAAAAGTCAAAAAGTTAACCCAAACATTCATATTTTCTTTCTCAATTTTTTTATCTAAAAAGACAAAAAGTACATTTATTTAGGATACCCAAAACAACCCCTAAATATTGCACACGAGTCGGCATACTTTGCTTGTGATAGCCTCAGAAGACTGGAATTTTTATGATTATGGGGCGATTAGTGAAGATAATGCGAGAGAAATATTAAGGTGCAGTGTTGTAACACTTATGTTTTCAGTTTATATTTATAAAAATTTAAAAAATTTAAATAAAAATTTGTTTGGTAGATTTTTAATTTATAAATTAATGGTCTCAGTTTATAAATTTGGCCAAAAAATATTAACTTAAAAAATTAGTTTACGTTTTGAGTTTTTTTTTTTTTACCAATCAACACTAGCCACCACCACCTATCACTATTTTCCACCACCGTCTTCACCCACCCCTCCCACCACCCACCCCTCCACCACCTGCTATCACCACTCACCACCCACCTGTCACCACCACCAACCACACGCCACCACCCCCACCCACCACCCACCACCCACCACCTACCTGCCACCCACTCGTCACTACCACCACCCACTGCCACCTACCCGCCACTACCATCCACCACCCGCCACCACCGCCCGCCGCCACCATTCACCACTCACCACCCACCTGCCATTACCATCCACTACCCGCCGCCACCACCAGCCACCTGCCACCAGCACCCACCACCCACCAGTACCACCACCACCACCACCAGCCGCTGCCGCTACCGCCACCGCTACCACCACCACCATCGCCACCACCACTCGCCACCTACCGCCACCACCACCCGCCATCCGCCACCCACCTGCCACAACCACCCGCCACCACCACCACCACCACCACCACCTACTCATTACCACCCACCACCCGTCACTGTCACCCGCCACCCACCACCACCACCACCACCCGCCACCACCACCCACCACCCGCCACCGTTACCCACCCACCCACCACTATCACCACCACTCACTCGTTACCATTTTCCACCACCACCACCCGCCATCATTTTCCACCACCGTCTTCCGCCGCCACCACTCGTCTCCACCCACCACCCGCTACCACTTGCCATTTCTCACTTTTTTTATATTTTAAAATTTTTTTAAAATATTTTTTTCTAAACCAAACGCGTTTGTAGTTTATGTTTTTCTAAAAATAAACAAAAACCAGTTTATAAAATTTTTGTAAATATAAACTGAAAACGTAAACGTTACCAAACATGCCCTAAACATTTATAGTTTATAATTTTAAATTTATTTAATGATATGATAAAGAGAATTGAATCTGGATAGTGGAATAGTTGAGTATGTTATAAATTAAAAACTAATAAATGTCATTGTGGTAAGATCCTAAGAGTTTTAAATATTTTTTTAATTTATTTTATGTAATTGGTTTTATTATAAAAGTGGGTAAATGTGTCCATTCCATTTCGTTTCATTTTCGCAATCTATTTTATGAAAAACTTAAGGTATGTTTGGTTTATATTTTGAGACAAATTTTAAAAAAAAAAAAATGAAAGAGAGTTTAGAAATATTTTTGAGTTGTTTGATTGTATATTTTGAAAATAGTTTTAAAGTTTGAGAGCTGGGGATGATTTGATATTTTATTGTAATTGAGTAGATGTGTGTGAGAGAAAAAGTGATTGAGAACGAGAGAGGAGAGAGAAAAAATGATTGATTGAAGTGTATTAAAAAAAAAAGTTATTTTGAATTTTTTTTGAAAAAAATTGTCAGCAAATATGTTTTTGAAAATTTTATTTCAAAAATATGTTTCAAAACACAAAACAAACACACCCTTAATATTTTTGTGCAAAAATAATAGGACCAAACTCCACCACACCAGCTAAGGATCTTCACCTACAATTTTTTTTGAATGGGTCTTCAGTATTCACATACTTTTCAGCCTAAGGATTTTCCTGATGTGCAAACTTTTGTGAAAATAATCAGGGACAAAAGATACGTTTGGTAGAGCTGCGTGGGAAATTGATTATAACTTATAGTCTACCAGCTTATAGCTTATAGTTGTGAATATAAATTGATTTTTGACTAATAAATTAAACTTCTCCTTCCCCACTCAAAGAATAAGTTGATTTTTGACTTACAAAAAGTTATAAACTGTATTGTTAAGCTGAACTAAACACATCAAAATAGCTTAAATTAAACTAAAAACTGAAATAAGCTGGAAATAAGTCTTACCAAACAGGGCCAAAATATTTTGGGTACATTATAAATATAACCACTCAGGTATGTTTGGTGTGTATTTTAAAATAAATTTTTAAAAAAAATTTTAGGGAGAGAATTTAATTTTTTTTTTGATTTGTTTAGTTGTATATTTTGAAAGTAATTTCAGAATTTGGGAGTTTGAGATGATTTAATATTTTGTTATAGTTGAGTAGATGTGTGTGAGAACAAAAATGAGTGAGAAGGAGAGAGGAGAGAGAAAAAGTAATTGATTGATGTGTAAGAAAAAAAATTTGAAAACTTTTTTAAAAAAATTTTAACCAAACAAAATTTTGAATTTTTTAAAAAAAAATTGTATCTTAAAATAGAAACCAAGCAAACCCTCCAATTTTTTCTTGTCTTCTATAGAGAGAGAGAGAGAGAGAGAGAGAGAGAGAGATAGAGATGAGTTCGCAAACTTGGCTTGCGATAGCATTTTGAAGACTGGAATTTTTATGATGAAGGGGCGATTAGTCCAAAATTGAGACACAGCATGTGCTGATCAGTCAAATAAGTTGAAGATCGGGAAGCTATCGATTTAGAGTATCCCAGCACTTTATCTAAATTTTATTTTAAAACATTATTAAAATATTTATTTCTTATTTTAAGAATCACCTTTTCATTTATTTTATTTTTAAAAATTTTCTTTCAAAAATATATTTCAAAACACAAAACAAACCCACCCTTAATATTTTTTGTGGAAACATAATAGGGCCAAACTCCACCACCCCAGCTAAGGATCTTCCCCTACAATTTTTTTTGAATGGGTCTTCAGTATTCACATACCTTTCAGCCTAATGATTTTCTTGACGTGCAAAGTTTTGTGAAAATAATCACAGACAAAATATTTTGGGTACATTATAAATATAACCACTCAGGTGTGTTTGGTGTGTTTTAAAATAAATTTTCAAAAAAAATTTTAGGAAGAGAATTTAGAATTTTTTTTTGGTTTGTTTGGCTGTATATTTTCAAAATAGTTTTGGAGTTTAGGAATTTGAAATGATTTGATATTTTGTTATAGTTGAGTAAATATGTGTGAGAGCAAAAATGATTGAGAAGGAGAGAGGAGAGAGAAAAAGTAATTGATTAATGTGTAAGAAAAAAAATTTGCAAATTTTTTTTAAAAAAATTTTAACTAAACAAAATTTTAAATTTTTTTTAAAAAATTATATCTTAAAATAGAAGCCAAACTAGCATTCAATTTTTTCAATTTTTTTCTTGTCTTCTACAAAGAGAGAGAGAGTGAGAGAGAGATAGATGAGTACGCAAACTTGGCTTGGGATAGCCTTTTGAAGACTGGAACTTTTACGATTAGTCCAAAATTGAGACACAGCATGTGCATCATCAACCATCAATCATCAGTCAAATAAGTTGAAGAGTGGGAAGCTAGACACAGGTCGGTTTAGATTATCCAGCAGTTTACTAAATTTTACTTAAAAATATTACTATTAAAAAATTTATTTTTTATTTTAAAAATCACTTTTTTATTTACTTTTTTCATTAAACTCTGGCCTGGTTTGGGGTATTAAAAAAAAGTTAAAAAATTACTTAAAAAGTTAAAAATTTATCACTATTCACTAAAAAAAATATTAAAAAATTAATTTTACACAAAATTAATTTTCAGACAACTCTGCGGAGCTGATTTTTTGGAAAAATTACACTTATTTAGGTGCACAAATAACATGGTGTTGTTAAGCCTGTGGGGGCCATTACGAGTCCCGTTTTAATAATCTGAACCATTCAATATGTAGAACTCGCCGAGTACTATATGCTTGTAAAAAATCACGTTGATCGGATATCGGTAACTATACGATCAAATTAGTTAAAATTTATAAAATGGATGGTGTTATAGTTAATGGTTGGAAAAAAATTAATCTGATCAGATAGCTATCGATATCCGATCAACGTGATTTTTTATAAGTCTATAGTACTCGACGAATTCTACACATTGACGGTTTTGATTAGCCAAACAGGACCCGTGGTGGGCCTCCATGGGCCGAACAACACCTCCAATTCAATGCCCGAAAAGTAGGGAATCATCTCCCAGCCTACACTGCCACGCTGTCCTGAGTTCATCCTATCGTACCGCCTACTCCATCCCAATTTTTTCCTATACACAAATTTATACAATTTTTTTTATAAAAAGTCAAAAAGTTATCCAAACAATCATATTTTTCCTCAATTTTTTAGTCTAAAAGTACATTTATTTATGACACTCCAAACAACCCATCTCTATTTTTTTCCTTAAAATATTATTTCCATATTCTTTCATTTTTTCATTTTCTTCTTGAATTTACTAGGAATGGTGTTCACCCATCTATGAAAATGGAAAGAATGGACAAAGCCTAGAGAGCAGACATTCAGGGCTTGTTTGGTTTGTTTTTGGGAGAGTTGTTTTTGAAAAAAATTTGGGAGAGTTGTTTTAGAAATTTTTTTGGTTTGTTTGGTTGTATATTTTGAGAGACAAATTTTTTTTGGGAATTTGGGATGATTTGATATTTTGGGAGAATTGAGTAGATGTGTGTGAGAGAAAAAGTGATTGAGAAGGAGAGAGGAGAGAGAAAAAATGATTGATTGATGTGTAAGAGAGAGAAAATGATTTTAGAAATTTTTTGAGAAAAATCTCAAACCAAACAAATTTTTGAAATTTTTTTTCTAAAACTCATTTCCCAAACTCAAACCAAACAAGCCCTCAAGGTTTGAGAGAAAGAATGAAGGCATTCAAGAGAAGACCTTCCACTGAAATTGCCATACATATACAAATATACATTCAAGAATTGAGAATGGGTAGAGGAGACAAAGCAGAGCAGTGGCGGTTAATCGGTCGGATGTCTGGGTGCTGGACTTGTTGGACATTTGGGTGGATGACCGGGGAAGCAAGTTTTGCTCAAATCACTCATCTGGACATCAGAGTGAACGACCACTGTCAAATATAAAAAAATTATAATGATTCTTTATAAATAGAGAGTCACTGTAATAAATATTAATTTAAAATGACTTATAAAAAAATTGTGATATAAAAAGAGATTTGGAATGATCTAAATAAATGTATTTTTTGATTTTTTATGAAATATGAATTAGATTTGGATTGAATTTGAAGAGATGTATTAAAAAAATAATATAACTTAAATAAGATAATATAACTTAAATAAGATAATAACTTTTTAATTTTTTAATTTTTTTAAAACTTGTCAAACCACCCTTAATTCCTATAATAGTTAAAGAAATGATTTAGGGACTATGCTGCGGATACTCTTAACTTCGTGCAGCCCCATTCTAATGATAAAGGGTGTTGTCAACATCAAGTCAAGGGACTGTTTGTGCAGATTAGGTCGCGCTGCACTTGACATGTGGTGTCCCACAGCTCAACAAGATTAGGAAAATATCTCATCCATCTGTCACAGAAAAGTTATTAGCTTGTTAGCCTTCGTTTGACAGGTTGGGTTTAAGATTATTTTAACAACAATGCTACGTCGCTCGAAATTAGCCTCCCCGAATCCCCTTAAACGACGAAACGACGTCGTTTTAATTTTTTTTTTCTCAATCAGAAAATCAGAAGAGACGAAGAAGAAGAAAGAAAGCAGAGAAGAAGAAAGAAGAAGAGAAAGAAGGGAAGAAGAAGAAGAGAGGGAAGAAGGAGGAGGAGGAAGAAGAAGGGACTGGAGCTGCGACGATCCATCTCCGAGCTGCGACGATCCATCTCTGAGCTGCGACGATGGCGGAGCTGCGACGATCGGACGGTCGGTCGGAATGCAGGGGGGCCTCTGTGTGTGTGTGTGTCTCCCTCTCTCCTCTCCGCTCTCCCTCTCTCTCTCTCCCCCTCTCCCTCTCTCTCTCTCTCTCCCTCCCTCTCCCTCTTCCCCGTCTGTGTTTGAGCTCGAAAAGCTTCGAAAATGGAAGAAAAAAAAGAAAAAAAAAGAAAAAAAACCTAATGCCCAAAACGACGTCGTTTTGGGCATTAGGGGGATTAGGGGGGTAAATTTTCGAGCTACCAATCTTTATTCTTATTTTAATAAAAAAAATAAATTAAGTTTTTTTAATTTAATAAGACAAAATATCACATTTAATTTTATAATCATTATATTTTTTTCTCATAAAAAATCAAAAAAGTTAATTTTTTTTTTTCAAACAAGACTTTTTAACCTCAGACTAAAATAATTAAAAAGCAAAAAATTAAAAAGCTAACTACTTTCCAAACGAATCTAGGTAGTTTGTGAAAATCCTAAGTGATTCGTGATTAGATCAAGATTAAAATATTCCAAATCCCAATAATCCAAAACACACAATCTAAATCAACAAGTACTTACAAAAGTGATTTAGATTGTTTGTTTTTCGGAATAAATAATAAATCGACACAAACGATTTTTACGTAGAAAAACCACAATTGAAGAACCTTCAATTGTAATAAAAAACCATGGGCGAAACGCCACTAATCAATCCACTACTGAAGAAAGAAAGATTACAAAGATAATACACAAATTACCCAACTCAGTCAATTTGCCTTCGAATCTTCTGTAACTCTTTCACCAAGCCTTCGTCTCGGAACTGATCCACCTGAAGTTGAATCCACAACTTCACTTGTCGAATTAACGACTACGTACAGAATCAAACGCCTTTTGAAACTCTACGTTTGAATCTTCGGAATCCACCGAAGAGAGCTCTCTTGAATTATAAAGTAACAAACTCCTTGATGTATGTATCTTAGATCATGAGTGAAGAACTCTCTCAAAACATCAAAGAAAACTCTCAAAAATCTCTCCACAAGAACACCTTAGAAAACCTCAAAGTAGATTTGGAAAAAGTAATCCTAAAGTTTGGAGAAAACCAACTACTTATAGAAATCCGGATTCTGAAGCTCGCTCGAGCGAAGCTTCTTTCGCTCGAGCGAGAAGCTTATCTCGCGTGATTTCCATAAGTGCCTTTGCTCGAGCCACGAAGTCTTCGCTCGAGCGAGGAATGAACTCCATCAAGTTTTTATGCAGACGCAGATCTTCGCTTGAGCCACCAATGCTTTGCTCGAGCGCACAATCACCTCCTTCAGGTTTTAAGCTAGACGCAGTCCTTCACTCGAGCGAGGACTTCTTCGCTCGAGCGAGAAAGACAATGTGATGACCCAGAAAAAAAAAAAAAAAAATAAATAATTTTTATTTGAGAACATGATCAAATGGTGGGTCAATGGAATTTTTGTTTTTGAGAGAAAAGTTGGGGCAAGAGAGAGTGTTGGCTATCATTCTTTCGGTGAGTTTTTAAATAAAAGAAAAGAAAGAAATGAGTGGTGTTGAGGGTGGAGAATATTATTTGGTGAGAGAAAGGAACTTGCATAATTACCAACATGGGTGCAATGAACTCGCTTGGTGCTCTGTCACATGTTTATATTCAATATCCACCTTTAAGATGTAGCATTCCTGGAGCAAGAGGTTTATTTTGATGATGGAAATAAATTACTAGTCTCACCAACATCTGATCAGGTCTTTACATGGAAAATGGAATATATGTTAATGTTTCAGTGGGGTGATACATGGGTTACTTATTTTATGTAGAGATATCAGAGAGAGAGAACTAGTGTACATGAGGAAGAAAAGCATGGGCTTCGGTGGGCTATTAAATAAAAGAAAGATAGAGAGATCAAGATCAAATGTGTGGGGACAATGGAATATTTTCTTTAGAGAGAAAAGAGGGGGGACAAAATTTGGTGAAAATAAATATAAAATATCTTATTATTCGGTGGAAGGATCCAAGTGGGTGGTATGCATGATGAACATAGAGGGCATCTGTGTGGAGGGATTTACACACACAGCAGAAAAAGAAAAAAAAAAAAAAAGATGAGGTGCAGAGCATGATTAAAAATAATACTTATCTCTCTCTTAGGAGTGGAGCATTATTATGTAAGAGAGAAGGATAGGAGGGGGGAGACAGCAATGATTAGCTTATTTGGAAAAGCTACAGATAGACTGTGCCAAAAGCTTGATGCTGCTGCATCCAACGGGAAAGACATAGAGATGGAATCACTTTTCTCTCGTTTGACATTGGATATTATCGGAAAAGCATTATTTAAATATGATTTTGATTCGTTAATAAATGATACTGGGATAGTTGAGGCTGTATACACTGTCTTGCGAGAAGCAGAAGATCGAAGTGTTGCACCACTTCCATACTGGGATATTCTCATATTCAAAGACATATCACCACAGCAAGAAAGGGTCACTGCTGCACTCGAGCTGATCAATGAAACACTTGATGATCTGATTGCAATGTGTAAGGTGAACAGTTCGATGTCAGTTGTGGGAGTATGTCTCGCGGTTACATGAACTCAAAGATGAGGTTGCTCGTGCTTGGAAGGCTGATGATCGTGTAACATCATTGAAGGTGTCAATCAAAGTTGCTAGACTTCTGACAGACACATCTGTGCTACTATTTTATCCCACATTGTTTGTTCTAGCTACAGATGTAATGGACATGCTTGGCAATATGGTATGGCAACGCATCAAGCAGAAAGCTGAATTTGCTGAAGATGGAAATAGAATTTTGATGAAAAATATATATGCCTTGATGCCAAAGAAACCTGCAGTAACTGGTCCTTCAACAGATCGAAGACGCCGAGATCAACTGTGCTCCATTCCACTCTCATCAAGAAAGTCTACATTTTCGATTCCCTCAACACTGCCAACAGTTTCGATACCCTGTATCTCCACAAAGATGCTGATCAGTACACCCTCGTTTTCGCTAATTACCTTCCACAGATGAAGGTCTCAATGAACGTTAGATCCGCAATGTACAATCTCGATGCAAAGACCAATCGCCGCGACTATTTATCGGCCGGTAGGACTGTTCTTCCCACGGTATATTTCCTGTTCTCGCTTACATATTTCACTTTGGCTACTGTTAGGATATGCGTTCTGTATAAGAAGCGTTTGACTGAGTGCTTTATTATTTCTTTATATTTAATTGGTGGTTTGGTTATGCTGTGAAGGAGTTTAAGAGAGAGGTATTAGTATTTAATAATGGTCTAGAAATCAAATTGCTTGGGTTAATAGTTATGATTTGTCTTATTCAGCCCTTGTTTGGTATAGGTCTAGATATAATGTTTAAGGTTCAAGCATTCATGTGTAAGACATAAATTTTGTGCAGAACCATAGAGTTTAAAAATCAAGAAATCATATCAAACGGATGAATTTTAAACTGAAATTTTTACCGTAGGTTAATTACATATTGAATTGTATATCTGAATTTTTTCATAATTTTTGGGAGTCAAAATCCATATAAATTGAGGTATTCAAATCTGTCCAGGAAACCAGTCCGAAACAGTAACTTTGGAAGTGTTGTTCTCTTTGGGTATAAATCCGAAAATTATCAAATCAGCGTCATTAGAACCGGTTACGAGTCTAGTTTCATACATTTTTGGCCTTGCGTTGATTGCTCGTGTATATTAAGAGAACCGTCAATTTCTTTAAAGTGCGACAGAAAACAACCTATTTAGATATAATAAATTGTAGATAATTAATTTGATAAGCAAATCAAGTGAAACCAATTGGGTTTGATACTTAGGATATATTAGATCATATCTGGAGGTTATTGGAATTTTTCGAATAGCGTGGAGTGGGTTTTGTAATTTTCAAAGTTAACGAATAGGTTGGGAAGGCTTGTTTGAAATTTTGTTTTATCTTAAAGTCATAATTAATTAAGTTCGATAGGAACCTACGTCTTGGGTGATTTCAGACCTTGAAGAACATGAACTTAGGTAATATTTAAGAGTAACGGTGAGTTGGGTTGAGCCGTGTTAGCGCGCTTTAGTTTGGGGGTTATTTAGTTCGTATTCTTTAGTATTTTTAAATTAGTAGTGACGTGTAGTTTTCATATTGGTTCAGGGCACTAGTTGGACCTTCATACTCTATTCGAGGATTATATTATTTCGTTTCCAGGTGAGTAGTTTCATGCTACATATTTTTATAAATGTTCCCCTACCCTGAACTGTTGGAAAATTAAATTGTTGTTTCATGATTAAAGTGTTTTGATAATTATTATATTATCAAATGAATCAAATTATTTCTGAAACATGTGTGAACTTGGCATACTGTAAACTATTTGTTTTGGTCTCATGTTTATAATGATGAACTACCATGTTTTGCGAAACTGATGTGTATTGATTATTGGGACCATGATGTGTATTTAGTCCAGGGAAATTATTCCATTGTGTGTGGTGACTCTGGCCACTAGGGAACAGATCCGGGTTGGGCCGTGATGACTCTAGTGCTCAACGATTGTAAGGAACAGACCTTTAAAAATAACTAGGTGACCTTCAATCGGATCGACTTTGAGAAAAGGGCCCAGGTGCCACCCTGAGGATGACTCCTAGTTCGGTATTGGATCCAACGGGGCTTATAGCCTGAGAAATGTCTGGCAGATTATTGTTTTTATTGGTACCCAGAAAATTATTGGTGTTCATGTTATAATCTGTGGAAAATGTCTTTTAATATGTTCTTGCGAGACATGAGTATTTTAATGTCATTTAACATGTTCTTGCGAGACATGAGTATTTAAAGTATTGAACTGTGGAACCTTCTTTTTGAAACAAATAGTATTTGTCATTTAACATGTTCTTGCGAGACATGAGTATTTTAAGTGTTGAACTGTGGAACCTTCTTTTGAAACAGTTGTATTTACCAAACTGTATGCCAAACTAGTTTCTGTGATATATACATTATTTTGGAATTGAACCCTGTTTTCAGAACTGTATTTACTATCCATGTTGCTACTCACTGAGCTATCAGCTGACTTAATTTTTATCACTTCCAGGTGTTAGAAGGACTTAGATTGGACTCATGGCATAGCAGGGACTCGATTGCATGGACCTCTAGGGCATACATTTATTTGTTCTAGGTTGCTTATCGAGTTTTGTGCATACATTGTGATATGTCACTGGATTGAGTGTTGATTTATTTATTCCTGGGTTATCATCACAACTATTCTTTATGGTTTTGGGTTCATGTTTAGGCTTACGTGTGCCTTGGGCTAAGTCCCTGTGGGCCCGGCCGGTCATGCCCGGATTTTGGGTGTGACAGACAAAACAGCACAGAAAATTACAACTCGATTACATAAGTTTGTTCGCGGATTGACAAGACTTAGGGACCTAATAATCTCCCCCTTTGTCAATACCCGGACAAAACTTTCTAACACAATTTCCTAAACCAATGAACTAACTAAAATGATTACAACTCAAATCAAACCAACTATGCAACCAATCTCAAAACAAACTTGAACTATATCTTGAAACAATAAACCAACTTGAGGAAAATCTGTAATCAAATCTAAGTCCATCAAACTTGAAAAGTAACATAACAAACCAAACCATCAAGACATTAAAGAAAAAACAGATAGCCCAATATCCACATCATTAATATCCACATCATTAGCAAATATGACAATGTAACATATAAACTTATATAAACTTGTCCAAATGCTCATCTGCAAAAAAAATCATGATACCCCAAAAAGAGCATAAAGAACATATATACCCCCAAACATACAACCATATATATCCCCAAACATACAACCACTCCCCCTTTTTGTTCGGGGGTGTCCCAAAAACAGGCATATAACCACATGAGGAAAACTATCCAACAACCATAGCCCAAAAAACTAAGTAGGTGGGGGCTGCTGCAGCTGAAGAAGCGAGAGGATCTGGGAGAGCATGGTACTCTACTCATCAAGTCTGCTGTAAAGGGCATCAAGGCGGCCGTCTATAAAATCAAAGTGCTGCAGCTGGCCACGGAATGACTGAGGGCGCATCTCGGGTAGATCAAGAGCACCAGCAGTGGCTGCCTCAAACTCCTCCTCCTCGGCAAAGGGATCAGTATCACTTGCACCAGAACTCCCAACCCGGACACACTCCCCCTCACATGGGCCTGACTCTGGGAAACAGTGAGCTTGGTAATGGGTTTGATAGGGTGAGCAAACTCATCATCATCAGAAAAAGGAACATCAAGAGAAGTGAGAAAACGGGTAAGCAAACACCCGTAAGGAAGCCCTAAAGACTTTCTACCCTCAAAGACCCCAATCATTTTCGAAACAATCATTTCTGGAAGATCAATAGGAAGACGGTGATGAATACAATACAAAACATAGCCTTGGTCCTGAGTAATATGCGAGGAATGGGTAGTGACATAGATATTAGCACATACAATGAGATTAAGAAGACGGAACCGAGGAAGCAACTCATTCTGCTGAATGAGTGCCCCGGCAGGCCAAGTCCGGTTAACACCACATAACTCAGAGGCAACCCTATCAAAATCAACACCGGACTGAGTAAGGAACGAAAAATGACAATTACTAACTTCAGGAAGATCAAGAAATACCCGAAACACATCTCCAGTGATAGCAAGTGACTTCTATCTAACCCAAGTTTTAAAGGAAGCCGGAATTTCTTTCTGAATGGAATGAATATTGCAATAGAATTCCTGGATGAGACTCAAATTTTGGGGACCCGAAAAATGCAACACTTGATCTCCGCCTAATGAATCAAATAAAGACCGAATGGGAAGAACCTCAAAGGCATTGGGGAGGACTTGCGCTCTAAATGGACTTTACGAGATGCAAAAGACTCCCTAAATGACTTAGCTTTTTCTTTAGATGGGAATTTTTCAGTGTTGAAGGATGGACGAGAAACAGTGGTCTTGCGGTGTTTAGACGACTCAGCCATGACTAAACAACCCAAACAGAGCAATACAGACACAAAGCCCAGACAGACACAGAACACCCAATAAACAACATCAGAAAACCCCCAAATCCAAACCAAACACCACAGAAAAACACCATGAGTCCATTAGTCCAATAAACAGATCATCAATAAGCAATATAAGAAAGCCATTAATGAAAACAGAGCAAAAAGGCAACAGTATATGAAAATAAAACATCAATATATGGAACAATATAGAGAAAACAGAGTGCAATCTCACAATGGCAATATATGTATATGGAAATGAAATCCCCAATGTTAAACTCTAACAAAACATTCCAAACTCACAATGGCAATAGATGTATAGGAAATGAAATCCATGCTAACAAAAAAATCGAATGTGAAACCCTAAAAAAAATTATGCGAAACCATGAACCCTAGATGCAAGATAGACTTGAAAATATGAGGAAAGAACCAAAAATAACAATAATAAAACCTAGAGTCTAACAGAGCATCCTTACAACCACATCTCAACCCACGCACCACACGAACCAAAAAAATAATGAAATAATCGGAAAAAAACTTACCAGAATTGGAGAAAGCAGATGAAGAGAAGAAAAATGCTCCAGAATCAAGAGAAACACAACAGATGATAGTAGCTAAGCCGACCACGAAAACCCTAGGGGAGAGAGAAAGAGAGAGAAAAACGAAGAGGTGGGAAAAAATGAACTGAATAGACACACAGTCAGAATTTGAACCGCGATAGTTCGCTCGAGCGAAGACTTTCTCGCTCGAGCGAGGTCAATAAAGCGCAGGGGTTCGCTCGAGCCAAGAACTTTTCGCTCGAGCCAAAAACACATGCTCTCAGGTCTAAAGCAGTAGCAGAAGCACACTCGAGCGAGGAACTCGTCGCTCGAGCCAAAAAGAAAAAAAACCAAACCCAAAAAAACATTTTTTTTAATTTTTAAAAACAACATTATACTCAAAATCAAGAGGTGAGACCTGAAACAAAAAATAGATGATCACATTTAGCCAAAAGTGAATACTAAGATGAAATAATCCGCAATTCATGAATTCTGTAAACTTGCAATTTAAGAAAAACAATGACACTGGAAATCATGAGCAAAGCAGATAAAATATAATCAGTGATCATAAGCTACATGAGAATGTACAACTCAAAATCCAATATGAGATCTCACAAAATAAAGTGTGTGTGTGCAATCCATGAGAGTCCACTGAGCTAGAGTTAATCCTCGTAGTGATCAGATGGCTGGACCTCCACCAAGAGTAACTTAACTACACAGAGAAAAGTCAAACCACTAGGAATCACGGGGTATTTGTTGAGTAAACACGGAGGCTCCCTCTCAATTAATTAGTCATTTTTTTTTAATTTTATATTTTTGACTTTTTCTTTCTTGTGGGCACTCACTGGTGGCATTCACGCTCAAGAGTATGGAAACCAAACCAGAGAAGAATGAAATCAATAATGAAGGCCTGGTTGGTGTCTCTGAGGTAGCCTTTTCCTAATGCCCGGACTTCAAGGAGCTGAGGGAGAAACCGTGAAAGTGAAAACAGATGGTAGATGGTTAAGAAACTGAACATCACCCATGATATACTAGTATTGGTCAATTCCACTGTAAAAGTATAAGAAACACTGTTAGTGGTCCATAGAGAACTTTGATCACTTGTGCGGAAACCCCTGTAACAATTTATCTCAATGATGTGTACAGAATGAGATCATGAGGTTTAATGAGCATGGGCATTCAAAATGAGCTATGAATAATGACCAATGAGATCTTATAAGCAGCATGAGTAGTGTGTATATAAAGATGTATGCAAGTAAAACAGAAATCAATGAGCAGCAGATTATAGCATCCAAGCACACAAACAGTCAAACACTCACACCCACTCAAGGAACAAGTAACACTCTAGTGATCGAGCATGACACCCAAGGTCTTTCTGAGGAACTCAAACTGAAGAAGATCAAGGGGTTTTGTAAAAATATCAGCTTTTTGATGCTCAGTGGGTATATGTTCAAGAACAACAAGGCCCTCTTCCACTAACTCTCGAATAAAATGATGGCGAATGTCAATATGTTTGGTGTGAGAGTGTTGGATAGGATTTTTTGAAATGTTTATGGCACTTGTGTTATCACAAAAAAGAGTGAGAGTGTTTTGTTCTATCCCATAATCATGAAGCATTTGCTTCATCCATAACATTTGTGCACAACAACTCCCTACAGTAATGTACTCAGCCTCAGCAGTCGAAAGAGAGATGGCATTTTGCTTTTTACTATGCCAGGAAACCAGATTATTCCCAAGGTAAAAACACCCCCCGGATGTACTTTTCCTATCATCAGCACACCCTGCCCAGTCGGCATTAGAAAAACCAGTAATTGCAGCTGTAGTATCAGTGGAAAACCAAACCCCATACCCCAAGGTCCCATTAACATATTTGATGATGCGTTTGACCGCAAGAAGGTGAGACTCTTTAGGACTGGCTTGGTAACGGGCACAAACACCGACACTGAAAGAAATATCAGGATGACTGGCTGTCAGATACAAAAGACTCCCTATCATACTCTTATAGAGGGTAGGATCAACATCAATACCAGAGGAATCTTTGGAGAGGTGAAGACTGGTGCTCATAGGAGTGTGTGCATGTTTGGCAGACTCAAGACCAAACTTTGACACAAGATTTTTAGCATACTTAGATTGGGAAACAAACATACCTGAAGGAGACTGTTTAATTTGAAGACCCAAGAAATAAGACAACTCTCCCATCATACTCATCTCAAACTCATGTGTCATGCAATCCGAAAAATATTTCACAAGATGATCAGTAGTGGAACCAAGCACAATATCATCAACATATATCTGAGCAACAAGAATATGAGACTTAGTATGTTTCACAAATAAAGTCTTATCCACACTACCCCTTTGAAAATCATTATCAAGAAGAAAGGTAGTAAGTCTATCATACCAAGCCCGAGGGGCTTGTTTCAACCCATACAAAGCCTTGTCTAGCTTGTAGACATGATTAGGACACTTAGGGTCCTCAAACCCTTTTGGTTGCTCAACATATGCCTCTTCTTTCAAGTACCCATTCAGAAAGGCACTTTTCACATCCATTTGAAACAATTTAAAGCCAAGAAAACATGCAACACCAAGCAAAATACGAATAGATTCGAGACGTGCAACTGGGGCAAACGTCTCATCATAGTCAACACCCTCTACTTGTGTGTAACCTTGAGCAACCAACCTAGTTTTATTCCTAACAACAGTACCATTCTCATCAGATTTATTTTTAAAGATCCACTTGGTACCTATCACATTCATGTCTCTAGGTCTGGGAACTAGAGTCCAAACTTTGTTACGTTCAAATTGACCTAATTCTTCATGCATAGCATTGACCCAACTATCATCTAGCAAGGCCTCTTTAAAATTCTTAGGTTCAATTAAAGAAACATAACACATATGTGATACCTCATCCCGAATTTGTCTTCGGGTTTTCATTCGATCCGATACACTTCCAATCACCTGTTGAGCTGGATGATTCAGTTTCACCCTTGCTGAAGGTTTGAACTCAGGACTTGCGGTGACAGAAGCATCAGGAGTGATGTTTCTTTGTGCACTCTTTGGACTTTGACTTACCTGTGAGGATGGTGCCGTCTCAACTTCTTGTGCATGGAACTCAGCTTCTCTTTGACTTTGTGGTTCAGTATCCAAGATTGGAGACTCACCAATGTCATCCTCATTTGTTGCTGGAGTAGGGGAACATGTATCATCTATAACCACATTGATAGATTCCATTAAAGAAGAAGTTCGCAGGTTATAGACTCGAAAAGCCCTACTGTTGGTTGAATACCCTAGAAAGATACCTTCATCACTTCGGGAGTCAAATTTGCCCAAGGGCTCTCTATCTTTGAAGATGTAACACTTACTCCCAAAAGTTTTGAAGTATTTTACATTAGGTTTCAAACCCTTCCACAATTCATATGGAGTTTGTAAAGTGTCGGGCCTTAAATACACGCGATTTATGACATAAACTACAGCATTTAGGGCTTTGGCCCAAAACTTTAAAGGAAGACTCTTACTAAGGAGCATGACCCTAGCCATTTCTTGAACAACTCTGTTCTTCCTCTCAACCACTCCATTTTGTTGTGGAGTAATAGGTGCAGAAAATTCATGCTGAATTCCATGCATATCACAAAAATCCGAAAACGAACTATTTTCAAATTCACGACCATGATCAGTTCGGATTCTTATGATACGCCCAATGGAAACACCCTGTTCATTTTGGATTTTAAGACTAAAGCCTGGAAAGCATCAAACGTATCAGATTTTTCCCTTAAAAAATTTACCCATGAAAACCGAGTAAAATCATCAACAGTTAGAAAAATGTATCTTTTACCTCCAATACTTTCAGTGCGAGTAGGACCCATTAAATCCATGTGAACCAATTCAAGAGGACGTTTGGTTGTAAAGTTGTTCACCTTTTTATGAGGGCACGGTTTGCTTTCCAAGTTGACATGGTCCACACACATGGCTCAAATTCTTACCCAGTTTAGGACTCCTCTTACGAGCTCTTTTTGGCTATCTTAGTTAGGTCTTTGAAATTCATGTGACCTAATCTTTGATGCCACAAATCAATGTTACTTATGATGGCAGAGTGACAAGTGAGATCATTAGTAGTAACAATCCCATAGCAGTTATTAGATGTGCGAACCCCATGTAGGACAGTATTTCCCTTTTTATCCAAAATTTCATATTTATTTTTAGAAAACAATACTTCATGATGGGAATCACACATTTGACTAATGCTCAAAAGATTTGCTTTAAGACCATCAACAAGTAGAGCATAATCCAGCTTGGGAAGACCAGCAACACTTATAGAGCCCTTACCAATGACTCTAGAAGTGCCGCCATCTCCAAAGGTAACAATTCCTCCTTCACATTTTTCAAGAGAGTGAAGTAGGATTTCTTACCGGACATGTGACGAGAGCACCACTATCAAGATACCACATGTGTGAGTCACGTACTTTTAGGGCAGTGTGAACAACTAAACAAGTCAAATCATCTTTCCTCACCCAAATCTTTTTGGTCTTGGTCAATGTCTTGGCGTTGAGAACACCCTCATGAATTTTGGTATTCCGCCTAGACATGTAAGGTTGTCTCCTAACCCAAAAAGTATTCGAATTTCTACCCTTTTGAGACACCTTACCAAACAATTCATAGCAATAAGGACGAATGTGGCCATACCTACCACAATGATGACAAATAAAAACAGGTTTTACCTCCCTTTTGTTGATCTTACCCACTTTCGGTAGATGAAGAGAGGAATCATCCTGGTCTACTTTCAACTTTTCCTTTGCTTGAGTCTTTAGGTTATGTGAGGTAGAGGCCTGTCCCTTGTGAGCTGTTGCACCATAGCCTAGCCCACTTTTGTCACAACCCATTTGTTGAGACCCGAGGATGTCTTCTAGAGATTTGGAACCTTTGTTCCACATAGAGATTGTTGCTCTAGCAATACGAAGTTCTTCATCTTTCTGACAGACTATCTCTTCCAATGCAGCTTGTGACATCTCAAAGCTTTCAAGCTTTTCTTTATATGTGGAATACACTTTCAGAAGTTCATTCCTTTCAGTTTCACAGGATAGAAGTTTTCCACATAAGTCTTGCCTGTCACTTGAGATCTTGATGACATTTTGTTTTGCTGCTACAAGTTCTCCTTTTAGCCTGACATTCTCACTCTCACATGTTTTGAGCTTGAGAGAGAGTTTGTCGTTGATTTTGGACAAATTTAGAGATTCCTCGTATAACTTTTCGTAAGCTTGTTGTAGTTCATCGCCATTGATCTCATCATTGTCTTCAGATGTTTCATCATCCTCTTTTTGCTCTTCATTCTCCTTGACCTCATCCAATCTAGCAACCAAGGCAGGGAAGTTGCTGGATGGTGGTGAAGGTGAATCTCCTCTTTCATGAAATTGGCTCAGAATTTCCCATGCATCTTTAGCCTTTGTGCAGTGAACAACTCATTGCTGTTCTTCATAGAAAATTGCTCCACGAATAGTAATCAGGGCTCTCTGATTGCCCGGATTGTTTGCACTTTATGTATCTTCTTCAATGGCTTGCCAACTTTCTAGTTCAAAAGCTCTCAGAAAAGCCCTCATTCTGATTTTCCAATACAGGTAGTTAGTTCCATCAAAGGTGGGAGCATGATGCAGGTTCTGACCACGAGCTAATTCCGATGGCTTTGGAAGAGGTTGAGTAAAACTGGACCAAAATGCCATGAAAGCACTATCCCCGTCTTCGCCAGATTCAAGTTCTTCGGGTTCTTGCTCCGACCCGCTTTCATCATCCCAAGTCACAGTGTAAACTTTCTTTCGATTCTTTTTCGACGGACATTCAAGGGCAATATGGCCAAACCCTTGACATTCATAACACTTGACCCCTTGCTCCTTTACAATCTTCTTTTCAGTTTTTGGAGCAAATTTTGGTGGAAAAGTTTTGGGTTTTTCATTACTCTTGTCTTTTGAAATAGGCTCTCTGAAATTAGGCTTCTTTTTCTTCAAATTTTTTTTAAACTGTTTAGTAAACATAGCCGTCATCTCAGACTCTAAATCAAATTTAGTCTCCGGAGTTTTTGTAGTCTCATGAGCACTAGTGAAGGCCACACTATCTTTTTGTTTTTTCTTTGAAATCTGGTGGGCTTCATAAGTCTGCAAGTTTCCCACCAATTGATCAAGCTTGAGGGTATCAACATTCTGAGCCTCCTCAATGGCTGTCACTTTTGATTGGAACCTCTCGGTAAAGACCTCAAAATTTTTCCAACACTTTAGCTTCAGGGATTTTTTCACCGAGTGTGAAACAGGAATTAACGATATCACTAAGTTTTGCATAGAAATCATCAAACGTCTCATCATCCCGCATAAAAAGGGTTTCAAAGGCGGAGGTGAGACGTTGAAGTTTTGACCTTTTGACAGAAGTAGTACCTTCGTGAATCGTTTCAAGAATGTCCCAAGCCTCTTTTGCCACTTCACACGTGCAGATTCGACGAAACTCTTCAGGTGTGACGGAGTAAAACAAGGAATTGAGAGCCTTACTGTTCCAACTCGAGTTTTGGTAATCAGTTGTGTCCCATTTATCAAGGGGTTTAGGAATATCAACACCATCAATGGTGACAATAGGTTCACTCCACCCATAGATTACGCAGTGCCAAACTTTTTCATCGATGGATTTTAAAAACGCTCTCATACGAGCTTTCCAATAAGAATAGTTTGTACCGTCGAGTAAAGGAGGTCTATGAGTCGAGTTACCTTCACGAATAGAATCCATAATACTAGTTGTAGACGCGCCCTTGGGCTTCACTCTACAGTTGGGACTCCTTTTTTGTTTGTTGCGGTTCTTAACCTGAACCAAAGAGTCCAACTCTGGCAAATCGTTTGAGACAACAGATTTTGAGAAAGAAGTGCCAAACATGGACTGCTTTGCCAGATACAGAGCGCCACCTAAATATTTTTTAATGGAGAATTTAGGAAACCCTGACTCGGTGCAAAGGCCACGTGTCCGTCATCACCAAAGTTGCCTCGGCTCGGGAACTTGGGTACGATCGGGGAAGGTCAGCTATGAGCACCCCCTCTCGCCCGATCCGAAGATCGGCCTCTACTAACCATGATATCCAATTTTGAAAACGCTATGTGTTCTTATTCCGGTTATTAGCCTATAATTACTATGTTATGCGCACAACAAACAAGTATAGACCAAACCACCTAAATTGGAATAAAACATTGCATGTTTATTTTGAAAATGGTTTGCTACTCGCAAGTAGGCTAAAATGCAGATTTTGCCACCCTCAAGTGGGCTTTAGAAAAGATGGTTTTGCCACTGTCTAGTGGGTTTAAAACTCACAGTTTTAATGCATTATCCCAATTTAAGCAATTCGACCTCCATCCACAGGCATTCAAGCAGTTATATCACATAAGCAACTAGCCTCACGGTAATCATGCTATTATGGCAACATTCACACGCATGTGATATGCTAAAGCATAACAGCTCACCTAGTACTCCAAGCCAAAACAGAAGCCAGTTAGTAATCAAATGCATGATCCTAGTTCATGTTAAGTGGCTAATGCAACACAGGCAAAGATGCAATCTAGACAGGCTCGGCTATCCTAAACATGGCATGTGGAATGCTATAAATAACACGTATTCAATTTGGAATTGAAGTACAATGCAGTTTGTATGATGCGCCGAGCCCGATGTATGTATAACAAATGTATGGATGCACGCATGCACAGCATAAGGTATGCTAATTCAATATGCCCTAATCTACCATCATAAGCAGGTAAATAAAAGGGAAGAAAGACGTGGGGTTGGAAGACATACACACACTCACGCACACTTATTACAAATACGCCCTCACTCGGAGGACCGAAAGAATATACAGGCCAAATAACAAATCAACTATCCTAGCTAATTAATTATTACAGACCCTTAATTAAATAACAAAATGCAGAATAGAGATGGCCGCAGCCCTGCCTCGGGATGCGCGAATGATGCATGCTCGATCCATCTTGCTCGGAAACCCGTACCATGCCACTACTGCCTTTGTTTTTACTGTCCTGCCTTTTTTGAAATCTGCCAAAGTCCCAGAACACCTTCTATGCATGCTGCTGCACACCACCGGCTGGAGGAAACACCCACCGGCCATCTAAAATTTCCATCGGCTGCTAAGAAGGTTATCGACACCCATATAGTGCCGTCGGCACTATATACTGCCGGTCGGCAGAAAATTCCTGCAGAAGACAGTTTTGACAGCAACAGCAGACAAGCAGTGCATGGTATGGGATTTTGAGCATGTGTAAGCATGGCCAATGCTCCCTATCATGTATGGGACTCAAGGAAGCATGACCCTTAGTTCTTGGGCCATCAATTATGCATCTTGGTGCATGATGGCCTAAGAGGCCAAGTTTGCATTTTGATGGAAATGCATGCAAACAAACAAATGAAGACCAAGACCCTATCATGTCAAGGTCAAGGGCCTTGGTGACCAAGAGTTGAGACAAGTTGCATCACTTGTAGTATGAACTCCTCTCAACTCCCACACTTGGCTTGACACCCCAAACCAAGTAATGCAATGCATGTTATGCAAACATGGCTCAACAAAGCAACCTAATGGTAAGATACAAACATGCCAAATGTAATGCAACATGCAAGGTGCAAATGCAATGCAAACATGGATGATTATGCAATGGAACTAGCAAGTGGCAAGACCATATTAATCAAATATGCAACCAACACTTAGACAAATGTGCAATGGTGGACTTAAACCATAATGGGGGTGTAGACACCCCATTTTTGACCGTCCTCAAGACCTGGACGTCACCGCTTGAACACTCGGTGATTATCCATGTTCGTGTTCGTTTGGAGTTCCCGGAGTTCTCGGCTGCGCGCGCCTTGCCTTAGGACCTCCGAACTCGATCGTTTTGTGTTTGGTTTTGCACCAAACACTTGTGTTTTGCCTTGGAAGGGCAGGGAATGCTTTGTGAGGCATCCCCACACACCACCGGCAGTGGCTAGAGGCCACCGGCTGGTTGGTGTTGCCACCGCACTATATTGTGCCGGTCGGCACTCTTTTGTGCCGGTCGGCAGTCAATTTTGGCAAATGACCATTTTGCCCTGCCGACTACTATACAGCTGCTTTATCAGATATTTTTAGACAACTGTATCACCTTTTTGCTCCCCTCCATACACGTGTATGGAGGGATGAGCCTTTAGGCTTGCTTAACTTGTAAGTTTTGTGCCTATACAAGAGAAGCCTCTTCTTTGACTCAAGGTTGAAGTTCTTGAGAGACTTAGCCATTTTTAGAGAGAACCAAGCTCTGGTTTCTAGGGTTAGAATAGATACACATCCTATCTCTCTCTTTCTCTTTTGTATTCTAGGTGTTTTGTTCACATTATTGCACTAAAACACCTAGTCTTCCACCTTTCCTTGGTGTCCTAAAAAATCAGAGCTTATTCTTGAAGTTTTTGGCTGATTTGAAGCTCAAGGAAGCAACAACATCAACCTTTGTGAAGGTGGTCATCAAGGGTAAGAAACTAGCTCTTTTACCCCATTCTTGCACTCCATTTTTGCCTAGTTTTGGACTGTTTTTATGCTTAGTCTTTAACACATAAAAGTTCTATTTTTTAAGCCTCTTTATTGTTAATCAAGAGTGCTTGGTGGTTTGGGCAAGTTTGACCACCCTTAGGCCTTGAAAAGGCCCTTTTTTGTGCTATTTTGTGAGAGATCCGAGACTTTGGTGCTTGGGCCTCTCCACTACTGAAATCTTGAGGGATTTCAGTGGTGGAGATGGTGCCTTGAAGTCTTCAAAAGGGGAGGGCCACCCCCTCTCCTTGATGTCCTTGGAAAGGGCAAGTTTTGGCCTCCAAAGGAGCACCATGTTTGGTTGTTTGTTGAGCATGTCTTAGCTGCATTTTATGTTTATTATGCCCTAATATGACATTGTTATAAGTTGGTTTTGGTCCCCTATGCATGATTAGCATAGTTGCCATGTAATGCCTTGTATTGCCTTAACATGCCTTAGGTTGTTAGCCCTAATTTGAGCATGCTTTAGGCTTAGATTTGTGAATGTTTTGTGCTTATTTTGCAATGTTTTAGCTCTGTCCATAGTCATTTGGGTTGATCTTGGCATGCATTATATAGCCCCTTTGCATTTTAGGCTTGCTAGCCTTTGAGCACGCGTGTGTAGCATGTGTTGCTTACCCCATTTTGATGGTTTGGAATCATCTAGCATGTCATTTCAGTCCCTTTGGTGTGCTTGTATGCTTGCCTTAGTTGCCTCTTTAAAGCTTTGAAAGCATGTGTTGTATGTTCCATATTTTGGCCTTAATGCATGCCTTTGGTTTCATGTCATCTAGATGCCATCTAGGTGGTCCTTTAGACTTAGTTTTATGTGTTAAAACTCTGATTTTAGTTGCTTAAATATTGCCATGTATGGTTTAGTACTAGGTGTGGTTCAAAGCTTCATTGGCTTGCCTTAATGCTTGGACCATTTGTATGCCTTGTTTGGCTTGCTTTGTTAGTTGGTTTGGCACCATGTTTTGCATGCTTTTCAGAGCTTACTATGCATACTAATGGTCCATATTTGTGCCTCTTAGGTGTGTTTAAGAGTTGCTTAATTATGCTTAAGTGTTGGTGCCTTAACTTGTGCATGTGTGCATGTGTGTTTGGCCCTCATGATTTAGCATTTTGGCCACTGATTTTAAGCCTATTTGAGTTGCCTAAGTCATGTGTAAGATCATCATTTAATTGGTTTGCATGCTTGTCTTGAATGCTTGCTTGAACCCTTTGCATAAGTATGTTGCATAGTCCATGTTGCATGCCTAGTTGACATGCTTAGGGTTGCATTTGCATTGTGCATGTTTGACCTCTTGAAGTGGAGTATGATAGAGTTTAGCATCCTTGTTTGCTTGTTTGCATTGCATGCATTTGAAATCTAAGTTGCACTCTTGGTTCTTCGGGCCATCATGCATGGAAATGCGTGATTGGTGGTCCGGGAATCGAGGCACATGCCCCCTTGAGTCAAAAACATGATAAGGGGTGTGTGTAGTGCATAAATACCTTGAAACACATTGCCATGCATGTTGTTGTCCTCTGCTGCTGTGAGTTGCAGGTTTTGCAGGCATTTAGTGCCGGCCGGCAGTGTTTAGTGCCGACCGGCAGTAAACAAGCTGCCGATGGATGAATTTTGTGCCGGTGGCCTCCTCTTTCAGCCGGTGTGCTCTACCCCAGCCGGTGGTACTCTCCAGTTCCCTGAGAGGTACTTCTGGGACTTTGGCAATTTTCTGAGGAGGAGAGCAGAGGAACAGAGGCAATCCATGCATGGCAGTGCGGTTCCGAGCCAGTCCCGAGCGCGTGTTGCATCCGGTCCTCATCTCGAGGCGGTTTACTGCTTTAATTAGATTAATTAATTTATTTGATTAATTTAGTGAAATCTGTAATATTTAATTAGCTTGCGTAGTTAATTAAGTTGTATATTCTTTTGGTCCCTCCGTGGAGGGCGTATTTGTAATAAGTGTGTGTGAGTGGTGTATGTCTTCCAATCCCCATTTCTTTCTTCCCTTTTATTTACTTGCTTATGATGGTAGATTAGGGCATACTTAAAATTAGCATACCTTATGCAATGCATGCGCGCATTCATGCATTTGTTTACATGCACCGGGCTCGGTACATCATGCAAACTGCATCGTACTTTCAATTCCAAATTGAATACGTGCATCGAATGATTGCATTTCACATGCCATGTTTAGGATAGCCGAGCCTGTCTAATTGCACTCTGTATGCGTCGCATTAGTCATCTTAACATGAGCTAGGACATGCATGTTTGCTAACTAGTTTATTGTTTTGGCACGGAGTACGATGTAAGTATTTTACGCTTTAGCATACCACATGCGTGTGAATGCTAACATGACAGTATGCTTACCATGCGGCTAAGTGCTTATATGAGATAAACTGTTTGAATGCCTGTGGGTGGAGGTTGGATTGTCTGAGTTGGGAAAACTCATTGAAATCCGTGTTTTAGCCTACTTGCGAGTAGCAAATTCTGAAATATTTTCAAAACATACGGATATGCAATGTTTGTTTCCAAATTAGGTGATCTAGTCTATACTTGTTTGCTGTGCGCATAACATAGTAATTCTAGGCTAATAATTGGGATAAGAACGCATAATGTTTTCAAAATCGGATATCACGGTTAGTAGAGGCCGGTCTTCGGACCGGCGAAAGGGGTGCTCATAGCTGACCTTCCCGATCGTACCCAAGCTCCCGAGCCAAGACATTTGGTGATGACGGACACGTGGCCTTCGGCACCGAGTCAGGGTTTCCTAAATTCCCCCATTAAAAATATTTAGGTGGCGACTCTGTAATCTGGCAAAGCAGTCCATGTTTGGCACTACTTTTCAAAAAATCTGTTTTTTCTTCAAAACGATTTGCCAGAGTTGGACTCTTTGTTCAGATTTAGAACCGCAACACACAAAAAGGAGAGTCCGAGCTGTAGCGAGGTCCCACGCGGGCATTGTTACAGGGGGCAGCCCTTAAACCTCCCCAAAATAGTGGCAAAAAGTGCTAAAAAGGTGGACAATGATTCATGCTAACATGCAAACCAAAAGGGCCCAAGTTTAAGGCACAAAGTGGAGCATTCCACCACCTACTAAGATGACCATTCATGGCATGTATTAGACAAGCAAAAATAGAATTTTAGCATGCAAAAATACACCCAAACCCTTTGACATGGTAGTCCCAAAAATACCTTAAACAAGCAAGCATGCATAAGGCCTATTCCTAGGCATAAAAGGACACATCCTCAAAGCATGAAAATAGGTCACATATGCAAACATACAAACATGGTTTATGGACTGAAATATGATCCTAAATGATGCTAAATCATGAGGATGGACTAAGGTGAGCATGCTAGAGGCCAAAATACTCAAGGCTTGCAAGCCCAAAATGCACAACAACCACATCAAGCATGCCAATCATGGCAAAATCAGTGGCTCACAGCCCTTAAACATGACAAAATGAGGCTAATATCTTCATGGAGTTAAGCTAATACATGCAAGAATCATGGCCTAAACACAAGATGCATCTCTATGCCAAATAGAGGAATGCTAAGCAAGTATGTTAAGCATGCAAGAGGCCAACAAAACACCATCAGACAGAGATAAAATATGGTCCAAAACACCCAAAAAAGTTCTGAAATGGCGCCAAAAACAAACAAGCATGCATGTTCCTTTTAAGCCAAAGACAAAGGCAAAAGAGGGACAAAGGGGAGAGGGGTGTCCCTCCCCTATACAAGACTATAAAACACCTTTCTCACCACTAAAAACCCACTGGTTTTCAGTGGTGAGGAGACCAAAATAACAAGGCAAACAAAGCTCAAAAGAAAAGGCACCAAAAGGGCCAAAATAAGGCCTAAGAGGGTGAGTTTGCACTCAAATCACAAAGTGACCTTAATGAATGTTCTTAAGCATGAAAATATAAGCCTTCTTTATGTTATACACAAAGCTCAAAACACAAAGCAAGATAGGTAAAAACTTGTTGCAAAAATGGGGAATCTAAAGTAAAGTGCTCGCCTTTGAAGAACACTTGAAGAACAGGTGGCACAGCCCTCTTCTATTGATCAAAACCAGTCCAAAAACTCATCAAACAACCCTCCAAGCCTCCCAATCTCGAGCTAAGGTGTAATGGTGTGTGTATTGGTGCAAAAGTAAGGTAAAACCACACTTTTAGGCCCTAAAACACACACACAAGAGGAGAGAGAGGGAAAGTCTAGAGAGAGAAGATATATGGCAGCTATATAGATACACAAGCTCTGGTTTTTGATCAAAAATGGCTAACCTCTAACAAAGGGAGAGAGATGGTGCTCATATAGGCCAAGACAAAGCCAAATAACTTAATGGCTAAGCAAAGAGAAAGGTTCAAAGGGGGAAAAAGAGTCTAGGCTTCTTGGAGAAGCTAAGACAGCTGGTCAAGCTTCTCCAAGAAGCTTGGCCAAAGGTTCAAGCTTCTAGAAGCTTAGAGGGTTCAAAGGTGCAAAGTGGTCACACTTATGTACGGGGGAATGTGATGGTGCATTCCAGCTGGCACAGCTGGCATGAACCAAGCTTGTAGGGTGCAAAGAGGTCACATCGGCCAGCCAAAAAGGTCACCGGCACAATAAAGTGCCGGTCGGCTAAAAATAGTGCCGAACGGCCAACGGTTTTAAGAAAACACTGCCGGTGGTACACCTATGCAGCCGGTGATGATAGGGAGGGGCCGGTGGGATGTGTGGATGGCCAACAAGCCATTCCCTGCCCTTCAAGGCAAAAACACAGGTGTTTGGTGCCAAAACCATACACGAAGCAGTCGAGTCAGGAGGTCCTGAGACGAGGCGCGCTGTCAAGGCCTCCGGGAACTCGAGATGAACACAAACATGGATAACCACCGAGTATTCAATCGGTGACGTCCAAGTCTTGAGGACGGTCAAAAATGGGGTGTCTACAGTTTCCCCTCTTTGACAGAACTCGGAAGTCATGAAATGACGTGAGTGAATGTCAAAGCCCAGAGACGACCCATTTTTGACAAGGCCGAAGACTTGGACAAACAAACAAAATATAGATGCAGTTGGTTGAACCCGCGGGCTGCCTACGTATCCCTTTGCAAGGAATCAAACCAGCGTAGTTCAGGGGCAGGATGCAAAATGATATGCAGGAAGACTTTGGTAATTGGACTTATACGCTACGCGAAGCCGGTTTGAAAATTGGACTTATACGCTACACGAAGCCGGTTTGAAAATCCAAGATTTATGCAAAAACACAGTGTGCACAAGACAATGTGATGTAGAGTGAATGCACAAAACAATGCTAAGGAGATGCACAAAACAGTGCGAAGCAGGTTGGAATGCACAAGATAGTGCGCTAACAAGATGCACAAAACAGTGCAATGCAAGAGTGAATGCACAAAACAGTGCTATACAGGTGCACAAGAGAGTGCGATGCGGCATAGATGCACAAAACAGTGCGATGCGCAAAATAGCGCGAATGAAATGTAATGCACTAACAAGTGCAGGTAAGGTGTGCAAGATAGCGCGATAAAATGCACGTACAATGCAAGTAAAGTGCACAAAATAGTGCGATGCGCAGAATAGCGCGAATGAAACAATGTAATGCACAAAACAGTGCGATACGCTAAACAGTGCGAGTGCGATGGAATGCACAAGATAGTGTGAGTGAGATATAGCATGTAAGTGCACAAGATAGTGCGATGTGCAAGAAAGCGCGAGTGCACAAGATAGTGCGATTGAGGTGCGCAAGATAGCGCGAATGAGGCGATGCACAAGATAGTGCGATTGAATGCACAAGACGGTGCGATGCGCAGAATAGCGCGATTGAATGGATGCAAAATGCAAGTAAGGTGCACAAAATAGTGCGATGCGCAAAATAGCACGAATGATGAATTACACAAGATAGTGCGATGCGCAAAATAGCGCGAATGAGACGTAATGTAAAATGTAATGAGATGCACAAAATAGCGCGATGCGCAAAATAGCGCGAATGAAATGTAATGCATAAGACAGTGCGATGGAGGTGCGCAAGATAGCGCGAAGATGTGATGCACAAAACAGTGCGATACGCTAAACAGCGCGAATGATTTGAAATGCACTAGACAGTGCGATACGCTAAACAGCACGAGTGATTTGAAATGCACAAGATAGTGCGATACGCTAAACAGCGCGAGTGAGATACAACCACAAGATGCACATGACAGTGCAAGTGAGATACAAAGTGTAAGTGCACAAGATAGTGCGAGTGAGATAAAATGCACAAGAAAGTGCGATAAAATGCAACTTCTATGCAAGTATGGGGGCATTTCCATGCAATATTGAAAGTAAGCATATTTTATGCATGAATCATAACGATGCGCGGCACACATGCAACAACAGTGTATATGAAAGTTCATATTCTATGCAATAGAGGAGCATCAAATATGTACTCTGTTGTTTCCGATTTACCTCTCAGAGGGTTTTGCAACACACTCAGCTCGAAAAGGTACACCCTGTTCATATTGGCAAGAGATAACATCTGCTGCTGCTTTAATGCCGTTCTGACTTGAAGCAGGCTTACACTTGAGGTAGAGGTGCACTCATACTTCGGTAGCATTGACAAGGCCTGAAGAGGTACATCCGGAGTACAATCACGGAATTTGCTGAAGGTGAAACACACTCAGATGCTTCAATTTTCCCTCTTTTCTTTTGCTTGTAGTCTGGAACCCATATTGCTTCAGATAGGTCCGGGTTTTACTGTTCTCACATGACCTGGGTTGAACCCTGCGGTTTTATGAAAGAACAAATACTGTTTTGCACAAATTGGGGAATGGCACAACACTCTGAGCACACCACAAATCATTTTTGAAATTTGAGAAAATGAGTTTTCGACCGGGTATTGAGCCTACAACTGAACACACAGCGAAAAAGACTCAATAACGGAAAACAAAAGGTAACAACCTAAACACAAACACAGACACTTGAAACGACTCAAAACAAGAATGAGACAAACAAAACGACTAACGCGACGCACAGACGTGTTGCAAAGACAAGAGACTTCTTAGTTCACAGGGAGCCAGTTTCTCTGGGTATTATTTCCCACCCTTCTTATTTGTGACTCTCACATCACTCGGCCCTCAAGCTCGGTTTTTCTCTCAAAACCCTTTTCTCGCTTTTTCTCTCAACGCACACCTCTCTATTCTTCAATCCCTAATTTTTCATCCCTCCCCTGGTGGTTGATGGATAGATATGAAGTTGCGAGCTCTTGCCCCTAGCATCCTGCTAGATTTTTGTTCACAACAGTGAGTTTCTCCCACAGAGGGTTGTGCTACAACTGGGTGTGTAGCAAATCTGCAGCTAACATCGGTTGATGATGCCCTGCTGGGGAGTTTGGACGTGGTTAGATTTGTCCAGATGAGGAAGGAAGATCTTGATCCATTCCGTTTGTGCTTCGCACTTGGCTTGATACCTTGTTGCTTGGAGGATGAGAGAGCTTTCAGCCCTTCGTTGTTAGCTTCAGTTGTGCCCTCTTTTGCAGGTAGATAGCCCTTCTTGGCGAGTATGTTGAAAATGGGGGAAAGACAGGAAGCCTGACTCAATTGTGCCCCTAGTTCATTATTTTGACCATTTTTTGTTTTGGTTTTCTACTAAAACCATTTTGACCAACATGAGAGTTAGATTAACATGCTTGTTCGATTTTCTGATTTGAAATCATGCAAGTCAGGCTATGAGCACTGAAAATTTTTCCTTTTTTGGGTCCAAGAAAAGGTCCAGTTTTGGAAAATATGAAATAATTTTCGAGAGACCAGTAAACCTCAGTAAAAATTCTCAAAAATTATTTTTGCAAACGGCCAATGCTTAACAAGCACGGAACCTATTCTTAAGACGCACAACCTCAGGTCTGTAACAAGGAAAATCTGCCCCTTATCTGAAGGACATTACATGGCAACGGAAAGTTGCCCCTTGTTTGAATGGCACGGCGGCGCACATTGAATGGCAACGGAAAGTTGCCCCTTGTTTGGATAGCACCGCAGCGCATTATAGTCAGTCCTCATGGTGATGATTATAACGAACTCTCGGATACAGAGAAGGCAAGGATGGTCAAAACCATTACATGGACATAGTTGAATTTGAAGGGTTTTACGGCTGGACTTCAGAATGAAGTTGCCTACGTATCCCAACATGGGAATCAAGCCTTACGTACGTTCGGGTATGGGTAGTTGCACTCGGGTATTAACCTCTCCTTTTTAGGCTCTAACTTTTGCCAAGGGCCCAATGCAGGTTTTCAACCTTGCGAGCTTTGTTTTCTTTTCTTTTCATTTTCATTTATTTTCTTCTTTCTTTCTTTTTTTTCATTCTTTGCATTTTTCTTTTTTTATTTTTTCTCTCTTTTTTGTTTTCTTTTTTTTTCCTTCTTCTTTTTTTTTTCTAGCTTTTTCTTGCTCTAACTTTTGCCTGGGTCGCCCTTCCGGGTTTTCGGCCCAGCGAGCCTCTCAAGGGTAAAAGTGTAACAAGCCCATGCCAAATGGTTTTGAGATTGAAGCCCTCTGTATCTAGGAGAGTGGCTGTTGTATTGATTTGCAGAATGATCCATCTTCAGCTCTTCGAGCACATCGGACATTGTCGCCCCTAGTTCGAGGGGTGCTTCTGTTCTAGCTTCGCAAGCTTCTTCTGATGAGGTCTGATCTTCTTGATCTGATTTTCTTGCCACTAATTCATGGGCTGCTTTGAATCTGGCCACTCAGGCCTCACATTGTAGTTGACCGTTGAACGTTCTGAATTCCAAGTTCGAGGTTTGGAAGCAAAAGGGTTGAGTCTCGAGGCTGAGAGCGATCCTAGGGTTGACAATCTCAAGAGCGATTCCACACAGGTCTTCGCAGGACCGTGCAAAACATTTGTTTTTGAAAATTTTTAAGAAAGTGACAAATCGCTCGCGCTGAAGATAGTGTGAAACCAGTCTGGATCAAGCCAGGGTCCTTCTCAGTACTCACGCTAACAAGCATGATTTCATTCATTAAGGGCTTAGCACGCCTCTCTTTCTCTCAATTGGTCAAAGTTTTGCAAAACCCGAGGAATTCCTTCCTCTTCGTTTTCACCGCAGTGTTCAAAAGGTTTTGAAAAACTCAGGTCATTATAATGACTTCAAGGCACAAGAGAGCAGGTGGGATGCACTGCCATTTCATTCAAATCCTGGCAACAACTAGCACACGGCAGAAGCAAATGCGGGAGAGCGGTAAAATCACTGCTGTTTCATTGAGATCTGTTGGCACAACTGGCTCCTCGACAGAAACAGACTCAAAAGAAAGTGAAAAGACAAAAACAAAAACAAAATAGTGATACCCGAGGTAACATTCCCGGAATCACCCGACTCCAATACAACAGGACTGACTCGAAACCGCAAGACAGACCAGAAAAAAAAAGACTGACTCAAAACAAAGAGACAGACTCAAATTAACACAACGAGACTGACACAATACCCAAGTCAGAATGTACAAAAACCAGCATTCACAAATGCTCAAAACAATGCGTGCCATACACCACATCTGAAATAAATTGAACGTTCGCCCGCAGGTAGTTCATCCCCCTGATCACAGTCACATTATCCCCCACAGGTTCACTGATCAAGTGCCGATAGACTTTGCAAGACTGGTACGGTGATGATCTTGTTGTCAATCAGATCTTGTATTTCATGGCGAAGACGGTAACGGTAAAACTATCAGTGACGTGGCCAACTTGTTGATGGAAGGCACAATATTTGGCCGGATCATGGGAGGGGGGAAGTTTCTGGCAGTGGCCGCAGCTCTAGGGGTTTCAGATCCCCCTTTCTACTCAGGACCCTCAAGGCCGTTGATAGAGACATGCATAGTGGGGTGAACACCCTCTGGCCCTGAGGTGGGTATTTTGAGGTTTGTGGCTTTTTGCTGGATGCACCAGCAAAGGGATTGACAGGCGCTGACTGGGTTTGCTGATCTCTTCCGAGCACGGGATTAGAGTTGAAAGGAACATTCCTGGTACAACGGCCCTTCTTCCGGCTTGCCCCTTGATTCAGACTGCCCCTAACTGAGTGGCGAAAGTGTCATCCACAGTTTTTGCCATAAATGCGAGGACTTGCTCTTCGTTTAATCCCTCAGCTTTCAAAGCCTCAAGCCAACTGAAGATGTTCATGGGGACTAATGCTTGCCCCTGCCTTGTTCTTATCACTGGCCTCCACTTTGCTAAGAGGTTGGCCTTCTTCCAATGCAGCCCGTCCTAAGGGTTGGGAGCCTCTTGACATGAACTCCCTGGTATGTGATGCGGTTGATGACGGGGCCAAAACTCCGAAGGCCAGATCTGCCACAGTTCTTTGAAGATCTTCAATCATTCTCATCAGCTCAGAAGTAGTGGGTTCATGGGTTTGGGATGATTGGGGTTCAGATGCACCCATCATGCATAAGTCCAGGCTCTCTAGGGGTAAATACATTAGGCTTGGGTAGATGGACTGGGGTGATGTATACGCTGGGGTCGTAAGGGACAGCCAGTGTGTGGATTAGATTGAGATGTGGATGAGGTATTTGGTCATTGGGGGCTGAAGGTGGAGCTATCGTTCGGTTGTCGATGAGATTTTGGATCTCATGACGAAGGCGGTAGCAACGGTCGGTGCCATGACCGCGCTGCTGATGTACACACAGTACTTGGAGGGGTTATGTCTGGCTGGGAGTGGGTTTGGAAGGGGTCGGGGTTCTAGGAGTTCTAGGTGACCTTCTTTTCGCAGCTTTTTCAAAGCTTGAGAGAGACTCATGTAAAGAGGATGGAATTTTCGAGCTTGGGGCTGAGTTGAAGTGGTTGGTTTTTGGCCATTGAGGGAGGTGGTGATAGTGCCTACTTCTGAGCATTTCACAGTTGTGCTACCATCAGTAGTAGCATTGGGACTGCGAGCAACATTCCTCTTCAAAGGCTCATTATCTTCTGCAAGGATCCCTTGTTTGATGGCATCCTCGATTTGAACCCCCATTTCATGAAGGGCTGGAAAGGTAAATAGAGGTAGAACGACCATCTTTTGCAGCAACTTGCCATGCAGATTCCGAACAATCATCCTGATCTGATCTTTGTCAGAAGGTTTTGTAATCATCATTGAGGCCTTTGCTCTCCATCTCGTCACGAACTCTGAGAAACCCTCCTTTGGCCCTTGGCGGGTGACTTCAAGATCACGAGTGGTGACCTCAATCTGTGTGTTGTAGTAGTATTGATCACTGAAGGCCTCAGCCATCTCTTCCCAATTCTGTTTCACAGAGTTCTCCAATTTCGCATACCAGATTGCAGCTATCCCAGACAAGGTTCGGCCGAATAGTGACAATTTCTGGGCTGTGGTCAAACCCATTGGTCTCAGAATATCAGAAAATAGGTGGAGGTGCACCGTTGGGTCTCCAGAGCCATCGAACCGATCAATATGTGGCATCTTGAACCGATCCGGTAATGTCACCATTGAGTCGGTATAACCATCATCTATATCAGGAATAGAGTGGGCCCCCTGAGATTTTTTAAACAATTTCTCAAGCTTGCCCACTTTCAATGCTGTGGGGTCCGTCTTGAACTCAAAGAGAGGGTCTGGTAGGTTGGTGGGTGTTTTAGATAGCTGGGGTAGAACCGGGGGCGGAGCTGGCCCGACTGGAATGTCCGCATCTGCCTGGACATTTGGTGTCTCTCCGGGTGTTGGAGCTCCTGGTGGTGGAGGAGCTTGATGCGAAGCAGATGCTCCGGTTTGCTGCTCTAGCCTGGCAATTGTCTCTGCCTGTTGGGCTATGACCACAGCCTGTTGCTTGGCGAATTCCGCTTGACGGACAGCGTCTTGCTGCATGGTTTTCATACTATCCTGAAGTTGGCGCACCATCTCTTCCAAACTCGACATATCGTCCTGATCTGACTGAGCAACCGGTATATCTGTGTCTGCAGTAGGCTCGGAAATCTCAACCCGACTGCTTAAAGGTCACTGATCTAGTAGCTGTTGTACTGGTGGTCTGTACCTGACTAGCCTGCTCTGGCCCTGATTACCCTTGAACTGAGTCTCTGACTTGACAAAGTCTATCAGCACAAATCCAATGTACCCGGGGGATAGTGGAGCCTTCTGAAGCTATGATTCCAGGACTACCTAGCAAAAGAGAAAGCAGACAGCATCTCAGCTCAACTTCACTGGAACGGATACGAGCAAAGCTGAACAACTGTATTCTATTACTGATCACTGTTCCCCAAATATCTGTCCCAAAACTGATACCCTCAGGTAAAACTGATTCCTCAAATGCTGATGCCCGCAGGCTTGATGTTCAAACTTGTAAACTGATACATGCATTCCCTGTAGAGATACACTCTGAAAGCACATAGCATATAAAAGAGAGCCAAAAACACCCCTATGTTGGGGTAGGGTTTCCCTGTCTTATTTTGTCAGGAGCTAGGGTTTCACTACGCACGCAGCGGTTTCAAACAACCTATCGGGTAAGCAACCTGTCCTAGTTTGGAATGGTCACTATGGATTCCGAATATGCACTAGGTCGAATGGTCGAAAAGGGTGCCCCGGTAAAAACCGGGGTTTGTGTTCCCATACTGGCAGAGCCCGCAACCGGTCAGCCTTATGGAAATGCCTTGACAAGACAAGCCTCCGGCAAACCGCTCAGGAATAGCAGATGGCCAACACGGTGTCCTAGGCGCACCAATGCACATGCAATGCAAAGAAACACATAGATGAAATCAAAACAGGGTATCACGAGTTCGAGTCAAGATCTCTAAATCCCTAGCAGAGTCGCCAGAAACTGTAGACGCGCCCTTGGGCTTCACTCTACAGTTCGGACTCCCTTTTTGTTTGTTGCGGTTCTTAACCTGAACCAAAGAGTCCAACTCTGGTAAATCGTTTGAGACAACAGATTTTTGAGAAAGAAGTGCCAAACATGGACTGCTTTACCAGATATAGAGTCGCCACCTAAATATTTTTTAATGGGAGAATTTAGGAAACCCTGACTCGGTGCCAAAGGCCACGTGTCCGTCATCACTAAAGTTGCCTCGGCTCGGGAACTTGGGTACGATCGGGAAGGTCAGCTATGAGCACCCCCTCTCGCCCGATCCGAAGATCAGCCTCTACTAACCATGATATCCAATTTTGAAAACGCTATGTGTTCTTATTCCAGTTATTAGCCTATAATTACTATGTTATGCGCACAGCAAACAAGTATAGACCAAACCGCCTAAATTGGAATAAAACATTGCATGTTTATTTTGAAAATGGTTTGCTACTCGCAAGTAGGCTAAAATGCAGATTTTGCCACCCTCAAGTGGGCTTTAGAAAAGATGGTTTTGCTACTGTCTAGTGGGCTTAAAACTCACAGTTTTAATGCATTATCCCAATTTAAGCAATTCGACCTCCATCCACAGGCATTCAAGCAGTTATATCACATAAGCAACTAGCCTCACGATAATCATGCTATTATGGCAACATTCACACGCATGTGATATGCTAAAGCATAACAGCTCACCTAGTACTCCAAGCCAAAACAGAAGCCAGTTAGTAATCAAATGCATGATCCTAGTTCATGTTAAGTGGCTAATGCAACACAGGCAAAGATGCAATCTAGACAGGCTCGGCTATCCTAAACATGGCATGTGGAATGCTATAAATAACACGTATTCAATTTGGAATTGAAGTACAATGCAGTTTGTATGATGCGCCGAGCCCGATGTATGTATAACAAATGTATGGATGCACGCATGCACAGCATAAGGTATGCTAATTCAAATATGCCCTAATCTACCATCATAAGCAGGTAAATAAAAGGGAAGAAAGACGTGGGGTTGGAAGACATACACACACTCACGCACACTTATTACAAATACGCCCTCACTCGGAGGGACCGAAATAATATACAGGCCAAATAACAAATCAACTATCCTAGCTAATTAATTATTACAGACCCTTAATTAAATAACAAAATGCAGAATAGAGATGGCCGCAGCCTTGCCACGGGATGCGCGAATGATGCATGCTCGATCCATCTTGCTCGGAAACCCGTACCATGCCACTACTGCCTCTGTTTTTACTGTCCTGCCTTTTTTGAAATCTGCCAAAGTCCCAGAACACCTTCTATGCATGCTGTTGCACACCACCGGCTGGAGGAAACACCCACTGGCCATCTAAAATTTCCATCGGCTGCTAAGAAGGTTATCGACCACCCATATAGTGCCGGTCGGCACTATATACTGCCGGTCGGCAGAAAATTCCTGCAGAAGACAGTTTTGACAACAACAGCAGACAAGCAGTGCATGGTATGGGATTTTGAGCATGTGTAAGCATGGCCAATGCTCCCTATCATGTATGGGACTCAAGGAAGCATGACCCTTAGTTCTTGGGCCATCAATTATGCATCTTGGTGCATGATGGCCTAAGAGGCCAAGTTTGCATTTTGATGGAAATGCATGCAAACAAACAAATGAAGACCAAGACCTTATCATGTCAAGGTCAAGGGCCTTGGTGACCAAGAGTTGAGACAAGTTGCATCACTTGTAGTATGAACTCCTCTCAACTCCCACACTTGGCTTGACACCCCAAACCAAGTAATGCAATGCATGTTATGCAAACATGGCTCAACAAAGCAACCTAATGGTAAGATACAAACATGCCAAATGTAATGCAACATGCAAGGTGCAAATGCAATGCAAACATGGATGATTATGCAATGGAACTAGCAAGTGGCAAGACCATATTAATCAAATATGCAACCAACACTTAGACAAATGTGCAATGGTGGACTTAAACCATAATGGGGGCAGCCCTTAAACCTCCCCAAAACAGTAGCAAAAAGTGCTAAAAAGGTGGACAATGATTCATGCTAACATGCAAACCAAAAGGGCCCAAGTTTAAGGCACAAAGTGGAGCATTCCACTACCTACTAAGATGACCGTTCATGGCATGTATTAGACAAGAAAAAACAGAATTTTAGCATGCAAAAATACACCCAAACCCTTTGACATGGTAGTCCCAAAAATACCTTAAACAAGCAAGCATGCATAAGGCCTATTCCTAGGCATAAAAGGACACATCCTCAAAGCATGAAAATAGGTCACATATGCAAACATACAAACATGGTTTATGGACTGAAATATGATCCTAAATAATGCTAAATCATGAGGATGGACTAAGGTGAGCATGCTAGAGGCCAAAATACTCAAGGCTTGCAAGCCCAAAATGCACAACAACCACATCAAGCATGCCAATCATGGCAAAATCAGTGGCTCACAGCCCTTAAATATGACAAAATGAGGCTAATATCTTCATGGAGTTAAGCTAATACATGCAAGAATCATGGCCTAAACACAAGATGCATCTCTATGCCAAATAGAGGAATGCTAAGCAAGTATGTTAAGCATGCAAGAGGCCAACAAAACACCATTAGACAGAGATAAAATATGGTCCAAAACACCCAAAAAAGTTCTGAAATGGCGCCAAAAACAAACAAGCATGCATGTTCCCTTTTAAGCCAAAGACAAAGGCAAAAGAGGGACAAAGGGGAGAGGGGTGTCCCTCCCCTATACAAGACTATAAAACACCTTCCTCACCACTAAAAACCCACTGGTTTTCAGTGGTGAGGAGACCAAAATAACAAGGCAAACAAAGCTCAAAAGAAAAGGCACCAAAAGGGCCAAAATAAGGCCTAAGAGGGTGAGTTTGCACTCAAATCACAAAGTGACCTTAATGAATGTTCTTAAGCATGAAAATATAAGCCTTTTTTATGTTATACACAAAGCTCAAAACACAAAGCAAGATAGGTAAAAACTTGTTGCAAAAATGGAGAATCTAAAGTAAAGTGCTCGCCTTTGAAGAACACTTGAAGAACAGGTGGCACAGCCCTCTTCTATTGATCAAAACCAGTCCAAAAACTCATCAAACAACCCTCCAAGCCTCCCAATCTCAAGCTAAGGTGTAATGGTGTGTGTATTGGTGCAAAAGCAAGGTAAAACCACACTTTTAGGCCCTAAAACACACACACAAGAGGAGAGAGAGGGAAAGTCTAGAGAGAGAAGATATATGGCAGCTATATAGATACACAAGCTCTGGTTTTTGATAAAAAAATGGCTAACCTCTAACAAAGGGAGAGAGTTGGTGCTCATATAGGCCAAGACAAAGCCAAATAACTTAATGGCTAAGCAAAGAGAAAGGTTCAAAGGGGGGAAAAGAGTCTAGGCTTCTTGGAGAAGCTAAGACAGCTGGTCAAGCTTCTCCAAGAAGCTTGGCCAAAGGTTCAAGCTTCTAGAAGCTTAGAGGGTTCAAAGGTGCAAAGTGGTCACACTTATGCACGGGGGAATGTGATGGTGCATTCCAGCTGGCACAGCTGGCATGAACCAAGCTTGTAGGGTGCAAAGAGGTCACATCGGCCAGCCAAAAAGGTCACCGGCACAATAAAGTGCCGGTCGGCTAAAAATAGTGCCGACCGGCCAACGGTTTTAAGAAAACATTGCCGGTGGTACACCTATGCAGCCGGTGATGATAGGGAGGGGCCGGTGAGATGTGTGGATGGCCAACAAGCCATTCCCTGCCCTTCAAGGCAAAAACACAGGTGTTTGGTGCCAAAACCATACACGAAGCAGTCGAGTCAGGAGGTCCTGAGACGAGGCGCGCTGCCAAGGCCTCCGGGAACTCGAGATGAACACAAACATGGATAACCACCGAGTATTCAATCGGTGACGTCCAAGTCTTGAGGACGGTCAAAAATGGGGTGTCTACACTAGTCATACAAAATCACACTCCTATAGTTTTGATAAAAAACAAAGAGTGACCCGCTCTGATACCAATTGAAAATCCTAAGTGATTCGTGATTAGATCAAGATTAAAATATTCCAAATCCCAATAATCCAAAACACACAATCTAAATCAACAAGCACTTACGAAAGTGATTTAGATTGTTTGTTTTTTGGAATAAATAATAAATCGACACAAACGATTTTTACGTGGAAAAACCACAATTGAAGAACCTTCAATTGTAATAAAAAACCACGGGTAAAACGCCACTAATCAATCCACTACTGAAGAAAGAAAGATTACAAAGATAATACACAAATTACCCAACTCAGTCAATTTGCCTTCGAATCTTCTATAACTCTTTCACCAAGCCTTCGTCTCGGAACTGATCCACCTGAAGTTGAATCCACAACTTCACTTGTCGAATTAACGACTACGTACAGAATCAAACGCCTTTTGAAACTCTACGTTTGAATCTTCGGAATCCACCGAAGAGAACTCTCTTGAATTATAAAGTAACAAACTCCTTGATGTATGTATCTTAGATCATGAGTGAAGAACTCTCTCAAAACATCAAAGAAAACTCTCAAAAATCTCTCCACAAGAACACCTTAGAAAACCTCAACGTAGATCGGGAAAAAGTAATCCTAAAGTTTGGAGAAAACCAACTACTTATAGAAATCCGGATTTTGAAGCTCGCTCGAGTGAAGCTTCTCTCGCTCGAGCGAGAAGCTTATCTCGCGTGATTTCCATAAGTGCCTTCGCTTGAGCCACGAAGGCTTCGCTCGAGCAAGGAATAAACTCCTTCAGGTTTTTATGCAGACGCAGATCTTCGCTCGAGCCACCAATGCTTTGCTTGAGCGCACAATCACCTCTTTCAGGTTTTAAGCTAGACCCAGTCCTTCGCTCGAGCGAGGACTTCTTCGCTCGAGCGAGAAAGACAAAACAGCACAGAAAATTACAACTCAATTACATAAGTTTGTTCGTGGGATTGACAAGACTTAGGGACCTAACAGTTTGTTAGACAATTAGAGGAAAGTAAAATGTGTATAAATATTGTAGTGATGAACTGAGAATTTTCGGCTCCGTTTTGTTAGGGTTTTAAATTATAGTTTCACCCATTGATTTGAATGTATTGTTTGTTTTGAACTTTCAAATTATAATTCTACATTCATTTCTCAAAACTTTATTCAAAACATAATCATTATTTTTCAAAACTCTTAACAAACACATAATTCAAAACTTATTGAGAGAGAAATGAGAAGTGGAAGGGAAAGAAGAAAAAAAAAAAATCAAAACCAAAATCATAACGACGTCGTTTTTGAAAATGGGGCCATTCAGGGGAGAAATGTTTCGAGCTACAAAACATTTTCCTTTTTTCACATCATATTTTAGCAAAAAAATAAAAAAGTTACTGAAAAAACCTGTTATCAAACGAGGCTTTATTATAGCAATACATACAATTCATTGATATAATACTTATTATTCATAAATACAATATTTGCCATTCGTTTAATTGCATTAACCACCCATTGTAACTCTACTTACCATTTGTTATTGTCACGATCCAACCCGACTCAACCCCGGTACTCAGAGGTTAGACGTCACATCTAATTGATAACTAAGGTTATCAAAGGACATTTCTTAAATTAACAGATTAATAACGTAGCGGAGTAAAATAAAATGGTACCTAAATAAGTAATAAGTCAAGTTTGATAGAGTAATATAAATGGAGTCTCATTGAGTAGTAAATGTTGTTTAATTAAATAGTAAGTCAAATCTGATTGAATAGTAAGTGGGTTTTGATTGAATAATAAGTCAACCTAATGAAGTAGTAAATTAAGTATGATTGAGTGGGATAAATAAAAACCTTTTTGTAACTTTTATAAATTCAAATCTTTTTTAAAAATACCTAACATATCCAAAAAAAAAAGAAGAAATATTTAATAATTTGATAGAGTAATAAGTGGGATGTTATTAATTAATAAGTGGGCTCATATTTAATCATTATCGCTACCAAGATGGATTGTAGAACTCAATGTCGAAAGAATAATGCTATATATACTAATTAGTGTATTAACTAGTGCACTAATTGATGATGTGGTATAATTGAAGAGGTTTTTGAGATTTATAATGTAATTAATAAGTGGGGTCAATAATAATATTATAACTAGTGTTGGTACACTAATTGGTGCATTTAGCACCACCGATGTCGAAATCATACTTATCATCATAAATATAATATTTACTATTTGTTGTGATTCTACTTACCAATCAATAGTGAGGAGAGTTTTATTGAGTAGTAAGTGAGTTTGATTAAATAATAAATCAAGTATGATGAAGTAGTAAATGGAGTCTGATTAAATAGTTAGTAAAATATTATTAATTAGTAAGTGATGTATGATTAAGTAATAGTAAAATATCATTAAATAGTTAGCATTTATAAACAGAGTACATACAATTGGTTTTGATTCTATTTACCACTAATTGTGACTCTACTTGCCACTTAGCATTTTGCTTTTTTGCAAATTTTGAATACTTACAATTGATTAGAAATCTACTTATTATTTATTTTTAGAATGTGTACCGTATACAAGTTATGACATAATCACTTTTAGTTATAACTAAAACAAAATATAATGAGTTATAATTGAACACCACTTAAGACATAACTAAAGGCCTTTTCGATTATAATCAAAATAATAATCATAATATATCATATTCAATATCACAATGAGTTGTGACCAAATGTAATAACTAAATACTACTTCAGACATAACCAAAAATCCTTTTAAGTTATAATCAAAATAAAAATTAAAAGATGCCACAATTAAAACTAAATATTACAAGGTCATAATAAAGTCATAATCAACACCCCAATAAATTATAACTAAATATTACAAGGTCATAATTAGGTATATGGTACGTACTCAAAAAAAGTGTGTATTATAAAATTTTTCGGAAAACACAAGTATAAATAACAATAAAATATATATTTTAACATTAAAAATAACAACATTTTTATCTAACATAATTATGTCAATTTTATGATATTCATATTTTTAAATCTTAAAAAAGATTAGCGTAACTTTTTTTTAATTGGGGAAATAAACAATCAGCATGTAGTTGAAAAAAATTTCAAATTCATGATAAAATTTACAAAATTTAATTATGAAAGTCATAAGAGTCTATTTTTTATTTTTTTAATTTATAAATATATAAATACTTTTGAAAACTGCAACTAATTTTTAATTTTTTCTTTTTTTTTTCTTTTTATATATAATTTGATGAGAAATATTGCATAATATGGTCACATCCTTTAGTTATAAAAAAAGAAAAAAGAAAAAAAACCAATAATGTCACCTGCACAACTGGTTACTACCGGTGACCAAGTTGTTAGAGTAGTATATCTCTGTAAAAATTTATGTTGATCGAATATTGATAATTACGTGATCAAATCAGTTTTGTATAAAAAAAATAGACGGTAAAAAAATAAATGAGTGACAAAAATCTGATCCGATGATATAGCTATCGATATCCGATCAATGTGATTTTTTACAAACATGTATAGTACTCGATGATTTCTACACATTGAATGATTCGGATTATCGAAATGAGAGGCCTAAACATGCCCTCCAGTCCGTATTGAATTGGAGGAAAGCCCAACCCTTTCACTTTTGAGAATGGTACTGTTGGCTTTTTGGCTTTCGAAGGTTATTATTATAATTGTGAGCGTACCAGTAAGGATCAATCAGTCTTTACAGAAAATTAATTACCAACCAATTATCAAACGATTGTGTTTTAGTTCTTTTAGCCTCAATGAAGAGGACTTTTACTGGTGGCTTGATTTAGGAGAATTAAGCAAACAACAATCAAATGAAGAACAATTGAAGTATTTCATTAAAATGAAAAACTTACAATGATCCAATTCAGCCTCGTAGAGGTTTACAGTAATAATCTACTTGAAACTACTCCTATGAACGAAGTGCAGTGCAGGAATTTTAAAGTACAGAAATGTAAATAACAGGAAATGTAAAACTGGAAAGTAAATAAAGTAAAATAAAACTGGGTTTTTTGGATTTAAGTCTGGGGGTTTTTTCTGGGGCCTTCTCCGCTATTTATACTTCTCAAGGATGACCATCGAACTGCATTTCTAACCGTCGAATTGTTTCTTCATGATCACTGATCATGTTGCCTTATAGTTAGCTTCATTATGCCATCACTTGCAGTTAGGCTTCCCTCCTGATTTTGAATTTAAATGTAAGCAACCGTTGAAGCCACACCACTTTGCATCTTTTTGCTAATCCAATACTACGCAGATCTTGTAAGAACCAATACTAACTGCCACGTGTACGATCACGATCGAAAACTTGAATAGTCTTCCCGTATTGCCCTTATTTTGCAATACGTTGAATTGTAATTGGCTTATACAAAATATGTAGCCAACATTACCCCCTGCACTAATATACCCAGTACTTGGTGATAGGTGATATTAGTGGATCAAGATCTTTTATCCATGTTTTAGAACGTGCATGGGCTTTGCGTTTTTAGAAACACAACCGTCATTTATTGATGAACCTTTGCATTAACTCCTTTTTGATCCCTTAAACAAACTCACTATCTCAGTATTCGAAAAGTCCAATTCAATGGATAAACAGACCTTTTCTTATCTCGATCAAGCATATGAAGAGTTGTCTGATAATACCGTTCGTCCTCAAATGAATCTTCATGCATTGATTAGCCACCTTTACCCACCTTTCTATATTCAAGTCATGGAAGCTTTTGCAAGTTATCAACCCTTGGACTACGAGCACACTGTCCACAATCCTTTGATTCAAAAATTTACAAATATGGACATGGGAAGTTCTTCTTCTAATCCACAATCTTCTGCATGGGATGAGGCTATGGCTTCTTCTTCCTTTAGGGCTTCTGGTTGGAGAAACTGGTCGGAACCTGAGGCATGTGAGTTAAGGGAGTGAGTTAATCATCACTTTGTCGAGTTTGCTGTTCCTCTAGAATTCCTTTATGATGCTCGAAGTTCGGTGGTTTATCCTTACGTGCCCATCGACCGCCGACGTAGTTTAGAGGACAATTTGCTTGTAGCATGGTACATATCCTCCATGCCTACAAAGACAGTACAAGTTACCCAACGCCCAGAAGAGGCACAAGGGTATAACCCATCGTTCTTAGCCCAGAAGGCGAGGCTTTTCTCTTTTGACTGGCTTGATTGTGTTAATGCCCCTCAGTTTCCTCCTTCTTTCGAAATGGAAGCCTCTATACCTCCTCCTCCGCAAAATCCCTGCTGGACAGAGAGACTGAGACTTACCCTCTCTGCGGACAAGGTTTTTCCTCCTTATAAGTCCCCACCTTCTCCTGCTCAGCGAAAGCAAGCCCAACTTCTGCTTGCGGCCCTTTCTCACTTGCCTTTCAATATTCTTGAAGACGATATCCCTCTCAAGAACCTTCGATGGGCTTGTGATATTATGACTCGGGGTCACGTCCTCAACCCCATCGCCAAAGCAGAACTCCAAATGTTTTTGGACCAACTCCCGTTGCTTTTCCATTGGCACCGGACTTCTGTAGCTACCACCTAATCTTTGAACCAATTTTCATCCCTTCAAATTCATACCCAGTACGAAGCAGAGAACCTCATCGAAGAATACGATGATTTCAAGAATAAAAACTCTACATATTGGGATGACTTGGATATGGACGAGCTGGAACATGGGTTAAAAGAAACAGCGTTCGAAATAAAGGCTGAAGAACTCTTTTATCAAGTAAGAGCACATCAACTTCAGCAGCCAAGCCTGGAGAAAATAGAGGATAGAATAAAAAAGGAACAAAAATTTATTGACCATAGTTGGACTAAATTCCATGATCTTGTTATTTATTCTATTCCTTACTTTTATGAACTCGAATTTGTACCCAAGGAGGGCCCTTTGATGTAATTGCTTTCGTTTCAATATAGCTAAGACTTTTCTCTTTTTGGCATGGTTTGACTTTATCTCTGTTTGTCTTTATAAGTAAATTTAGGGCTTTGAACTCCACAATCTCATCCTTCGAATCTGGATTCAATTATCTCAAATGAAACACTGAAAAACCAACATGAATTTTCCAATTCATGGAATATAGTTGACAACTTTTGCTGGTTTCCATTTAGAATCAGTGCTTCGAATTTAACAACCTTGCCCCTTAAAGCTTGTTTTAACCATATCTAACATATGGTCGTGGTTAGTACGATCAATCAGTTTAAAATTGACCATTTTTGCTTCGAACAACAGTCCATACTTTCAAAAATATGGAACCCCTCTCGAGGGCTGCACTGTTTTAATGCGAAAAAGTAATCTTTTCTGTATATTATCAAACCAACTATTGGTTTTGACACTTTGAACAACAATTCCCATCCTTAAGGGATCTCAAGTTTTGCTTCGAAGGATACTACTCTCATTAAGAAACCTAAAATAGGTCTTTAATCCCTTTCGAAGTAAACAAATACTTGAACATTCTTACATCCTTAGGTGTGGAATGTGCTTCAAAGCCGGCTTCCCAGTTTCGAAGCCGTTGTTATTTATTTTGGTGCCAAAATATGGTTTCGAAGCCAAATATTTTATTTCGAAGCTGACATTAGCATCTGAGATGTGTTTCCCTCCAAAAGTATCAATATTGAAGGAAACCCTTCGTATCTGTACTTTTAGTACTTCTTTACAAATTACACGATATATTTTCCAGACACAAAGGTTTTAAAACCCTTTAATTTCGTACTCTGAATTCACTTTAACCCTTCACCTTTACTAACCTTCCTCTTCCTTTACTTTCTTTCCCGATTTCAAATTCTGAGACAACTCTATCAATGGCTTCTTCTTCTTTGAAGATACCGGTCGTGGAGCGTACGAGTCCGTCTGTGACTTTAAAAAGGATTATTGCCGAATAGTGTGAGAAGTATAAGGCCGGTGAGAACAGCGCCATTGATGGACGCATCTTCATTCCTCGTCGTCATGAGCAGCAAGAGTATTGTCACGACCCAAACCCGCCCCTGTAGATTTAGCATCGTAACCGGCCAGTAACCCGTGGATTACCAAAGGCCTCTTGACAGATAAACATATAATAAGGGGCTGCGGAAGCAGATGTACAAAACATAAACAGTCCAATGAGCTGTGTCGATAAACTTGGGATAGAAAAGTTCAAAACTTATATATATATAAGCGTGTCGGTCAAAGGACATCATAATTACAAAACATTTACACGAGTGTAATATCCAGACCCAACTGTACAAAACAGACAGAAACCAACATACGCACAAAAATAGCCATAACTAGACTTCAATCGGAACCTCCTCGAGAGGCACAACGGCTGGCTGACAAAAACAGAAATGAAGGCCGTCAACTCTAGCCCTGATCACGCGCTGGCTCACATACATACATAATATAAACTGTGAGCGAAAGCTCAGTGAACAATAACAGAGTAAAGGGGTTTCAATGAATGAGTCTGTACAGATTCAGAAATCATAATTCAGTTTCGTATCAAATTCATAATTTGTCTAGATCATATACACAAATCATGAGGTATGCTTAAGTATACGTGATACATCCATTAGCATTAACAGAGCAGATACAGAATAGATACAGACACGTGAGGGTTACGAATAACCAGTTCCATAAAGGAACCTCCGGATCTGGGTAACAAAGAATTAATATGCTGAGCCCCATGACGGAGCCTCCAGTACGGGTAACAGAGTGCAGGCAGATTAAGTTCCATGATGGAACCTCCGATACCGAGTAACAGCCAATAGATATCACATGATGCTAAGGATGTCACGAATATATATTAGAAATTGGACAATCATTCATTGTACAGAACATATCATTTCAGAAAATAGATCTTAATTCATCACACAGAAAATAAGTAAAGTTGAACATAGCTTTACTATGTTATTACTCACAGTTGGCCTTGAGACAGATAGACGGAGCAAATTGGTCAAACGGTACATAGCACGTGACCTACATAACACATAACAGACACACACTTGAAACACATGTTCTAATTGTACATAACTTACTTCGTTGGCTCTTAGTGTGTTTCTACCCTTTAATTCTCATTATGGAATCTTAAACATGGCCTAGGAATGCCTATGATGGAATGAGGATGCAAGAATGCATTGGAAAACATTTCTTGAAACTTGCTGAAAATAAGGTCTACGCTCGAGCGGACATGCAGACCAATGTTTTCAAACCCGGACCGGACCGGCCGTCGAACCGGTTGGACCGGGAACCGGGCCTAGTTTCGGTCCGGTCAACCCCTTGAAACCGGATTGGGGCCAAAACCGGAAAAACCCGGCGACCCACTGGTCGAACCGGTAAAACCGGTGACCCAGTGGTCGAACCGGCCAAAACCGGTCAGGTTTTTTTTTTTTTTTTTCCAGTTTTTCTTTCTTTCTTTCTTATATATTTATATATTTCAAAATTTTGACTAAAAATTCTTATTTCAAGAGTCTCTTCTCATAAGGAAGAGTCTCATTGAAAGCTTGAAAACAATATGAAAGCCTATTCCTATTTATAGGAAAAGATTTTTCAAAGAGAACCTACAAAATTCTATGTGGGATTCAATCAAATAATTTGAAACATATTGATTGGAGGGAGAGTTGAAAATTTCATTTCCCTCCAAAATTAAATCTAGCATTCAATCAATTTATTTGGAGGGAATGTTTAAAAAATTTAATTTCTTTAAAATAAGTGACTTTTTTTTATCAATTAAGACTTTATAAAACATTATTAATAAATATTATGCAACAATTTTTATTTTTATTTAATTATTTATATATATTTTTATTTATTTATAATTTATAATTATATTTTTTAATTATATAATATTAATTATGACGTCACGGTTCGACCGCTTTGACCCGGCGGTTGAACCGGTGACCCATCCACCCGGTCCCTTTTCCGGTTCACTCACCGGTCTGGTTTTGAAAACATTGATGCAGACAATGAAGCTCCAATCGAGCGTGACTTTCCCCGCTCGAGCGAACTGCAAACTCTTGAAAAGGTACTGGATGTATGTTTTTCACGCTTGACAGACGCTCGACCCCCGCTCGAGCGTGAGACTCAGACCCTTGCTTGAGCGTACATTCCCTCACTCGAGTGGACTGTAAAACACAAGAACTTTTGGGTATATGCATTTCACGCTCGAGCGTAAAACTCGACGCTCGAGCGGAAGTGCATGTACTCAGAGTGCACGCTCGAGCGTGAAGTTCCCCGCTTGAGCGTGGATCAATTTTCTGGAATTTCCAGATTGATCACTAAGCTCAAATTCAACCTTTAAAGCATCCAAAACTCATTTTTCTGGGCCAAAACCTGAGGAAATACATGAAAACTCATAAAACAACATGTTTTGAAGATCGTTTTACAAAATCAAAGCCAAGAAGTATACCAATTGTGCAACATTCAACTTGAAACTTGAAATTAATTTATGAACATAACATGCATGTACATTTTTGAGCTAAGGCCCTCCAAAACATGATCAAATGCTACTAAATAACATGAATCTCATTGTGTTTCCAAAATTAGAGTGAACTCAACACATGCATGAAGGAATTCTTGAAAATCAATCTTCAAAATGTTATGAAACATGCATGCATGCATAGATTGACCTACTTCTCTACTCCTTAAGCTTGGTTCTCACATCTTATAGCTCAAATTACTTGAATTCATGCATGGATTAACACAACTTCAAGGCTTAAGGCTTGGTTCCATACCTTAGATGATCTATTGGGCTTTAGGCACTAAAATCTTGAACAAGATGAGCAAAGCTTCAAATTTTCTTCTAGCAATTCTCTCATTTAATTCAATTCTTGAAGTAGGACTCAAATCTCTCAATTCTTCCTCTCTCTTACGTTGGGCATCAAGGAAAGGGAAGAGTGAAATGAAAACATGACCTTAGTGGGGTCCAAATGGCCTATTAAGTAACAATTGATCAAAAGTAATCAAATGGCATTAATTTAATCAAATTTAATCGTTCCGAACCGAATTTTAATTAAACCTACCATAAAATTCTATAAATCCTAATTAGCACATAAATCAAGTCAATTTCTGGTTCGGACGCCGATAAGGCTCTCCATTCGCAAACCGAAACTAAAACGTGAACAGATCTTTCTACGCCTAACAGATATAAACACAACAATGCAACACACACATGCATTTTAATTCAAAATTCACCTTAATTGCTAATTAGGCATAATTAATCATGGATTAACGTTAATCAGAGGTTGGGGTTGTTATAAGTATGTGCTTGGGCCCATCTTCAAAGAGATTCCTACCGAGCTTCCAGCTATATATCCACGTCTTGAAGACCATTGTCTCATTTACGAAGTTGGTCTTGACTGGGGAAACTGGAGGATGAACCGCCCCCATCGCTGCTGGCCCACGGTGAGACCAGAGTGGCAAGAATGGTATGATCGGGTTGTCCCTGATAAGACTCTGGACCTTCAAGAGCTCTGCCTTTTCAATGCTCTCCAATTATCCAGGTTCACTATCTCAGAGGACCCTTTCTTAGTACTTGCTGCCCTTTGCTTTTGGAATTCTGCGTTTAATTTCTTTCAATTCAGATGTGGGATGATGGCCCCTACTGTTCTTGATATCTGCCATCTATTAGGATTGTCCCCCATTGGAACCCCCTTTGGACCAGATTACCCTGACCTACCAACCTCTTTTTCCCTCCCCTCTCTTAACTTATCCTATAGTGACTTTGTCAAGGCTGAGAATAAAAGGGAGGGCCCTGTGACTGATAAGGAATTCTTTTGTGTCATATTGTATTGGCTTTGCAAATTCCTTTTCTGTACCTTTTCTTAAAGAATCATGCCTGAATTTGCCCCTCTTGCCAAAGCCCTTATTTTGCAGAAAAAGGTGGCCTTAGCTCCATACGTTCTAGGTCACGTATACAGAACCTGTTCTCTTTTTTGTGAGAAACCTTTGGATGCCAATCAAGGAGGTCTATTTTGGATACTTCAGCTTTGGCTTTTTGCATATTTTACTGAACTACAATCCAACGGCCTTAAGTCTTTGGAGGCAAATCCTACTACTCATGGCATGAGGCTAGCTAATGCTTCACTCTATCCTTCCACCTTTGCTTTTTACTTCTCTTTCTTCCACCAACTTCCAGCTTCCCTTCCTTCTTATAGTTTTCGTCCCTTCGAACCTACTACCATTGGCCCATCTTGGTTGAAAAACTTTCTAAGTGATAGGTTCTGTTCTTCACCTCATCACAAAAACATATGGGCCTCTATTCTGATCCCCAGAGAGTTATTCATTGGGACTATGAACCCTAGAGCTTACAAGTGCATTGCTGAGCCCTATTGTCCTGCTTAATTTGCTAGGCAATTTGGCTTCTCACAAGGGGTCCCAATACCTCTCTGCAGCCAGACCAATTTAAGTCTTACTAGTAGGGATTTAAAGGTTCAAAGATCCAGACTAGAAGAAGCAACTTCTAAATTTATACAGGATTTGATTGAGTTTGAGTATATCCCTTTTCATTCCTCCAGGTACCCTATTGAAAAGGTACCAAAACTGGTGGGTGACCAATATGGAGGTATGCTTGGCCATTCCTCCTCAAGACCTATTAATGGTGCTGGATGTGCCCCAAGCCAAGCCTAAAGAAGCTGAAGTTGTTACCTCTTCCACTGCTCTTACCACTTCAGTTCCTGTGCCTGCCACCACACAGTCTATTTCTACTGCCTTAACTCCTCCTAGAGTTACTCGAGCTGCCTCAAAGAAAGGTATATACCCTTATTTCTTTTCTCTTCTTCTTCTTTGTAATGCATTTAGCCTTACCTCTAGTTCTTCTTTTTGAAGGTGGTGCGGGTTCTTCACAGGGAGATTCTCCTTAAAAGGTCTAAGCTTTAAATCTTCTCAGGAGCAAACAACAACAAAAGAAAATGAAGCTTTTAATTGATCTTGAAGAGGAAGCACCTGGGGTTCAGGCAGCAGAAGAAGAAGGGGTAGAACGAGAGCAAGAAACACCCTTAAAAAGAAGAAAAAAGATGACTGTCTCTCTTGCTGACTTCACTGGAGATCCTATCCACGAAGCATCTGCTAAAGCAGTGTAAGCAGAGCATTCCAAAGAGCTTATTGTATTCCAAAGGGCTGAGAAGAGGAAGCAACAGCAAATGCTCAGGGATGAAGCCGCCGCTGCTGATGCACTCCAGAAAGAGGTTGCAAGGAAACAACAAGCTGCTGGGCACTATACTCTTCGTAACTTCCCAATCATAGCCATTACTTCTGAAACCAGTAAGCTCCTTTGTACTTTTATTCATCTTTCTCAAATTGTCAATGCTGAGGCTTGACATTGTTTTGTATTTCTTCTTTTACAGCCACAACTACTTTGCCTATTCTTCCAATGAGGACTCCATCAGTTTCAGTCGAAGTTGAACAATCTCAAGATGTGGAGCCCATTCAAATAATTCTCCCACTTCCTGGCCCTATATTTTCCATACCCTTCTTGAGTAAGTATTCCTACTCCTTTTCCCTTTGGCTTAACTCCATACCTCCCTAATTTGTCTTTTGATTTTACTCAATTTGATTCTTCCTCGAGCACTGTTTCTCCTCCTCTTCCTTAGGAAATTCCAGCTGCCACTTCATCTTTGATGGTAGCTGACTCTCACATTGAGGGTATTGGTAGCTCTCCAATCCATCATCCATTACCTTTGCCTAGATCCAGTCCTTCTTCTCTTGACCAACTGGTAGCAAAAACTATAGAGACTGCTAAGGATATTCCATCTTCTTCTCCGATTCCTATGCAGTCTTTTCTTCCTTCCACCAAAGCTCTTTCTGCACCTTTCATGTCCACGGATGAGGTGGACATCTTCGAAGCTAAACTAACTAGTCTCTTCGACATACCTTCCACTTCTCCAATGGCTAGCAATGAGGCTAAGCCATTAGTTCTGGCTGATTCTCTGCTAGAAATTTTTGAGAGCTCTTCCACCAGTAGTAAGACTTCTTTACCTTCAATAGACTTGGACAGCTGCCTGGAGCTGCTGACATCCTTCTCGAGGATCCCTTTCGAAGCCTTATAGAGGCCTATAATAAAAAATGGCTTCCTGTATTGCTGCAAGATTATTGAACAATCCGGCATGACCGTTTCAAGTCATTTATCTCAGGCAGTAGCCACCATAGATTTTTACATCAACATCTGTCATGCTGCTAAGGCTGCAGAGGAGAAGTTGCTGAGAGATCAGAGTTTTGTTTCTAAAGTTCATGCTGAAGTGTCAGAATTGAAATAACAACATTCCTCTGTCTCTCAATTTCAAGCTCAACTTTTGGAAAAGAAGGCTCAACTTGAGGAGGAATTATCAGCAGTTAACCAAGCTTTGAACCAGACTACTACCAAGCTGCAAATCACTAATCAAGAGCTAGCTGATCGAAAGCAAGAAATGACTACAACCATTCAATTGTTTCCATCCCTCAAGAATAGAGTATCTATTGTAAAAGAACAATTTAAACACTGTACTGACTTTTAGGCCAATCTATGGCTACATGTATTTGACTCTTTATGAAATAAATTCTTATTTATCATTGAAGTGTTCTCATGTTCTTTTATTTAGCACTTATTCTATTCCTTGTGTTTCCCACACGGTTGGAAAATAAGGCTTCAAATATCTGCCATTAATCTTTTTGGGATGTACATATCCATTCAAATTCCTCAAATGGTATGCTCTAAAAGGCAGGACTCTATGAACCTGATATGGTCCTTCCCAGTTAGGTGACTATTTGCCAAACTTATGGCTTTTAATCCCTATTAGGAGTATTGTCTTCCATACCAAATCACCTTCATCAAAGCCAATGTGTTTGACTTTCTTATTATACTTTTTGGCTGTTTTCTTCTTTTGGAAAAGAATGCTATTTAATGACAGAATTCTAACTTCATCTATACTTTCTAACTCCAAGCACATACTCTGATGGTATTGCTCAAGATCTAACTGGTCTTGGTATCTCACCCTCAAGGACTTAACATTAATTTCCACAGGTAGCACTGCATCATGCCCATTTACTAAGTCATAAGGAGTGATTCCTGTACTTGACCTTGGAGAGGTTCTATAAGCCCACAATACATCCAACAATAAGTTATACCAATCCCTAGGATTATCTTCCACAACTTTCTGTATTCCTTTTTTCAAAGACTTATTGGATGATTCAACTTGACCATTGGCTTGTGCATAATAGGGGGTGGAATTAACAAGGCTAATTCCAAACTCTGCCACAAAAGACTTTACCATTTTCCCATCAAATACAGTCCCGTTATCAACAGTTATAGTCTGTGGGATACCAAATCTATGGATTAAATCCTTAATGAATCCAATGACCTTAGTCTGGTCTACAGCCCTGTATGGCTTAGCTTCGACCCACTTAGTGAAGTAATCAGTGGCCACTAAAATGAAACAATGATGCTTTGAAGAGGGTGGATGTATTTTCCCCATCATATCCATGGCCCATCATCTAAATGGCAAAGGCTTTACAACTGCATACAGGTCAGTTATGGGCACATGCCTTATTATGCCATGCTTTTGGCATGCCTGGCAACCTCTTGCATATTCTATGCAGTCTTTAAGGATAGTTGGCCAATAGTAGGAATGCCTTCGAAGCAACCATCTCATCTTCACACTAGGCTGATGAGCACTACAGATGCCTTCATGAACCTCAGCCATAGCTGTCAATGCTTCTTTTGGGCCTAAACATTCCAACAATAAACCATCTCCCCCTCTTTTGTAGAGAGCATTACTATACATCATGTATTGCATAGACTGCAATTTAATTTTTCTGTTGGCTGTCGAAGATGGGCTAGCCAGATACTGCATTATTGGATGCCTCCAATCTTGTTCTTGTAAGTCATTATGATTGACTTCCAAGACCACATTCCTTTTATTTAAGGGTGGTATTAATTTCTGATATGTTGTTTGGCTTATGTTCCTTTGAGTATTATCCTTTCTCTTGAAATTCGAAGCTTTCTAAGCCACATCATTAGCTTTATTATTCAAGAACCTTGGGACATGAGTTACATTTGCTATCTGAAATTGAGAAAGTAGATGTAATGCAACAACATAATATAGCAACATGCTTACACTTTGACATTTGAAAATCCCTTTTACTTGGTTAACTACCAACTGAGAATCTCCAAATATGTCAACTGCATGAGCTTGTAATCCAATAAGTATTTCCAGTCCCATTATTAAAGCTTCATATTTAGCTTGATTATTGGAACAAGTAATTTCATCCACTCTGAAACCATGCGTGGTTTCTACTCCTTGTGGTGACTTAATTACTATACCAATTCCAGTTAAACCATTGGCTTTTGACCCATTGAACCACATTTGCCATGGTTCAACACTAGCCATACCAAGTTCCATTATCTCTTGGCTTTCTGTTTGACATGGATGGTCTGCCATACCAAGTTCCATTATCTCTTGGCTTTCTGTTTGACATGGATGGTCTGCCAAAAAATTAGCTAAAACTTGTCCTTTTACTGCCTTTTGGGGAATATATTCTAAATGAAATTCTGATAAAGCTAGTATCCATTTGCCAATTCTTCCCCTCAACATGGGTTTATATAACATATATTTAACCAAATCTGTGGTTGCAATTACCAAGACAATTGTAGGCAAAAGATAGTATCTTAATTTCATTGCAGCAAAATACAATGCAAGGCACAGCTTTTCTACAGCTGAGTATTTACATTCACAAGAATTTAGAACCTACTAAGGTAATAAACAGCTTGCTCCTTGCCTTCTTCATTGTCTTGGGGCTAAAGCCCAATGAATCAATCTCTGCTGCAGCTATGTATAATTTCAAGGGCTTATCACCCTTTAGTGGCATCAGCATTGGAGGGTTGGCCAAGTAGGCTTTGATTCCTTCGAAAGTAGTTTGATGCTCTGCTGTCCACACAAACTCCTCTTCATCTTTTAGCCTTAACAAGGAAGAAAATACTTTAGTTTTCCTTACAGTATTAGAAATGAATCTTCGAAGGAAATTAACCTGTCCAAGGAACTTTTGTAATTTTTTCTTACTTGATGGAGGTCTGGCTTCAATGATGGCTTTGGCTTTATTTTGGTCAATCTGTATTCCTTTCTTGTGTACTACATAGCCCAAGAAGTTTCCAGATGATACGCCAAAAGTACATTTAAGAGGATTGAGTTTCAACTTAAACTTTCTCATTCTTTCGAAAGCTGCTTCTAGGTGAAACAAATGTTCCTCCATTGATTGAAATTTCATTAAAATATCATCAATATAACACTCTAAATACCCTCCAATGAGGTCATGAAAGATAGTGTTTATAGCCCTCTGATATGTAGCTCTAGCATTCTTCAGGCCAAATGGCATTTTGACCCATTTGAATGTGCCAATATTCCCAGGACATTGAATGCTGTCTTGTGGATATCCTCCTCTGCAATACAGATTTGGTTATAACCAGAATGCCCATCCATCATTGATAAAACTTGATGCCCTGTTGAACTGTCTACCAACAAATCCACTATAGGCATAGGATACTCATCTTTTGGAGTTGCTAGATTCAAGTTTCTGAAATTGATGTATACCCTCATTTTACCATTCTTCTTAACTACAGGCACAATTGGATAGCCATTCAATGTCCTAGCTGTCCTAATAAAGCCTGCCTTGAGGAGTCTAAGAAATTCCTCCTTAACTTTCTGGATCACTTCTGGACTCATTCTTCTTGGTTTTTGCTTGTATGACTTGAAATTAGGCCTCATAGGAAGCCTATGTTCCACTAATGATCTATCCAATCCTGGTAGTTCATTATAAGACCATGCAAAACAATCTTTATACTTCTTCAAAACAACTAACAACTGGTCCCTGTCAAGAGCATTCAACCAAGCACTTATATAGGTGGACTGTTGTATAGAACCTTCCCCTAGATTTACTTCTTCTAAGGGGCCTTGTATCTGAGAACTTACTAATGCTCCTTCTTTGATTCCTTCTGCCTTCGAAGCAATCTCCTTGCTTTGTTCTGCTCCCAGCTTCTTTGATTCAACATCTTTACCCTTCTCCTCATAGACAAAGTTTGTCCATAAGGCTTCTTTTTCCTGTATCTCTTGGACTTTTGTTTCAATGTCCAATGCACAGTATTTATCAAGGGCCAAAACCCTAGCCTGTTGCTGCTCCTGTTTACAGCCAATTATCATGGCTTCTCTTTCTTACCTTTGCACCTTTTGGACTATTGATTTTACGTCCAATACTGAGAATTTAATTAGAGCCAAAGACCTTGCTTCTTGGGTTTCATCTCTTGGCCTACAACTAGGCATCATTGTCATCTTTAACAACAAACTCTTCATCAGCACTTTCCTGGACTAAGTGCTTTAGGTGTGCCAATTCCTCATCAGCCGTCACTTCGGTTGATCCATCAGGTTTTCTCAGTATACTGAGTGGTGTCATTCCTTCAATATACAATTTGGCCTCTGCGAAGTCTGCACAAGCTATGAAAGGTTGAGGATCTGCATCGATTTCCTCTGTCTCCCTATTGCCCAAGGCCATCATTATCTTCTGATGCAGAGAGGAAGGCACACACTTGTTAGTGTGAATCCAATCTCTACCAAGTAAAGCATTGTACTTAGCATTTCTGTTGATAATGAAGAATGCTGTCATGTAGTCCTTGGTTCCCATACTCAGGTTGATGGGCAAAATTCCCTAAGCTATCTATTTGTCTGCAGCAAAGCCAGCAATGGTTGTGCTGGTTGGGATTAACCTGGGGTTCCTTTTTCCTAGTTTCCTCAAGGAAGATTTTGGAAGCAGGTTCACTGCTGCCCCATTATCCACCAAAACTCGGTTCAATTGTATCCCATCGAAGAAGGCCTTGATATACAAAGGCTTGACATGCTGTGTCATAGATGTCGTGGGATACTCAAAAGGATATGAGAGGTTAATACTCACATCTTCTTCATTCTCGTATTCAGTTTCCATTGGGGTAGCCATTTCGGATTCATCTTGCACCATACTCACTTGTGAGTCTTCACTAGAGACTGGAATTGGGTCAATTTCTTGACCCTCTTGGTTCTCATCTACAGCTTGGAATTCATGTGGTAGTACATGTACCATATTTACTGATACTGGAGGAAACGAGCCAAATTGGATGGCTGGTTGTACCTGTTTCTCCTCTTGGCCACCTTGTTCAACTACTTCAGAAGCATCTTCCATGCTGCATTCTGGCATTTCATTACTAACAAACTCCTTCGAATGGTCTGCTTCTGCTGGTTTTTCAACAAAAACTATATGTTCAGCCATGAAGGCTTCGAACATTTTTTCCTCAACCATTTCTTTCTTTTGGCCTAGGCCAACTTCTTCCTCTGTCTCGCTATCACTCTCCATCAAAGCCTTTTCCAATCCTGCTAAACTGGACCTCTCTTTGGCTCTTAGTTCAGAGTGAACTTTGGCCAACTGTTCTCTGCTGTAACCCATTTTGTCCTGTAGAGTTGATTTTGGACTATGGTCTGACTTTGGATTTTTCTTTCCTTCTGTCTGCCCCTTTGTCTGGACCAATGAAGAGCTTTCTCCACTTTCTTTCAGGTCTTTCTGGTACTGAGTGTACCTATGCTGGATCTTCCTCCTTTGTGATCTAGAAATTACTGGGACCATGTTTGGTTCCTTTATTTTTGGATGCTTTAGTAAAACCCAATTATTTGGGGCCACCAGGGGAGGTTTAACCATCCTACTTTGATATCCAATAGTATTTCTTTGGGCAGGTATCTCCCTAGGTTTGTTCTGCATGACAAACCAATCTGAGACTCCAGGTACCCATGAATCCACCAACTTAGTCGTTGAGCTGTCTCTTTCTTCCTTCGAAGCCAGTTTCGAAGCTGTCTGTGAATGCCATTGCTTAGCCCCGACTCCTTGTTTTGGGCCTAATTCAGGCCTTCCATGAAGGTGGCCACTTTCCATCTTGTGTGAGGCTGGTCTAGGGGGCCAATTTCTGGCTTTGCTCCCATAACTTGAACCTACTTCAGTTCTTCTTTCAGGACGATTGCCTTCCATTCTATAATAGTTGGGAGGTCTGGACTCATGTAAAGGCCTCTTACCCTTGGATTGCATTCTCGTAGCTGTTGATCCAGCCGTGATTGGTTGCTGCCTAGGACCAGTTGGATATGGCCTTTTATTATGAGCACTGGTTGGCTTAGGACGTCTCTGCACATCCCTGTAATATTGCTTCTCATCAATTGGAAGCCCTTTCAGCCATTTATAGCTCAACCTACACCTGGGACACATTCTTTGGATAACTACTGCCTCTAAAGAGTCATCATCCAATGCTTCCTCATCAAAGTCTTTTTCCTGACCTGTAGAGCCTTGTCCAACAACTGGTGAACTTCTAGTGTCTTTCTTGACAGTAGTCTGGCTGGCAACATGCATTTGCACATTGACCTCTTCCAATTCCTTCAAAGATAAATTCTGAAAGTTTGGTACAACAACATTAGCTGTACTTTCTCCAATTTCTGGGAATGGATTACTGTCAATCCCCATGGCCTTTTCTGCTTTAGCTGGGAATTTTAAACTTCATTTCCGAATTTGTTCTTGGATCCTGTCTCGAAAAATAATACAGTTTTTAGTCGAGTGAGACCAAGAATTATGCCATTTACAATACACTTTTCCTTTAAGTTCATCTGGAGATGAAATTTTGACTTCTTTTGGTAACTTAAGGAAGTTGGCCGCAAGCAAATGATCAAAAATGTTATCTGCCTTTGTTAAATCGAAAGAGTATTTCCTATGAAGGTCTTTCTTTTTAAATTGCTGGTCAATTGTTGTGTCTTTATGAATCAATGACTCACAGATCACAGGTTCTTTCCCCACAATCTCTGCTGCATCAATCTCATAATTAGGATCTCTATAATATGTCTTGTATGATGCATTATTTCGATCTTGTTCTTCCTCTAGTAATACTTCATACCTAGACACCTTATAAGTTAGTTCCACTAAGTCTCTAAACTTAGTTGAGTCAAACTTCTTTTGAAGCCTAAATTGTAAGCCATTTTGAACCAATCTCACGAATTCTGGCTCTAGTAGGATGACCCTACATTTGTTTCGTGCTCTTTTAAATCTGGCAATAAATTGAGCAGTCTTTTCATCAGGCCTTTGGCTCAACCTTGCCAAATCTGCCATGGACACTTCTGGCTCCGTTTAGAAGAATTAGGCATGAAATGCCTCTTCCATTTGTTGCCAAGTCTGAATGGAGCCTAGCGTAAGGTTAATATACCATACGAAGGCTGCCCCTGTAAGAGAATTTGGGAACAATCTTAACTTCATGTAATCATTATTGGTAAATTCACTACATTGAGCAACAAATCTAGCAATATGCTCCACTGTTGACTGGTTTCCATTCCCATAAAAAAGGGCAAAGTCTGGTATCTTGAATCCTCTTGGGTATTCATGTACCCTATCCACCCATTCTGGATATGGTTTCCTGTACACAGGAGTTTGAACCCCCCGAGCCATTGGTCCACACATCTCTCTAACAATATCAGCAATTTGGTCCCTAGGGACCATATTTTGTGCCTGTTGAACCATTACTGGAGGAATAAACACAGGATTTGGTGGACAACCTTGTGCCTGGGGTCCTCTTGGTCCATAAGGTGGTATATTTAGGACTGGTTGTCCCTGTGGTGCCGGCTGCTGTTGGGGGTATGGGTGACCCCTTTGAGCTTGTCCTGCGAAAGGACCTGCGAAAGGTGCTGGAACAGGTGTTGTGTCTCTTCCAGTTGTAGGAAAACCTTCCAACCCCCAGGGTATAAATTTGAATAAAGGATTAGTGAACCCTCTCGTGCCAGGCATGGCTTTGAACATGGGATTTGGAACCATTCTTATGCCATTTTCTTGTACTGGGCCAGATCCACCAATTTGCATGACTTCACTGTTAAGTACTGAGGCATTTTGACCTGCTATAGGCTTTGAAATAGGTTCATACCATGACTGAGGTGATGGTCTTTCATAGTTCTGATTACTAGTTTGACCATTAGAATGTCCATTAATTTGCATAGGCTGTTTATCTCTAGCCAATCTTTGCTGAGGGACATTTGAAATTTCCTCCATGTGTCTTATGTTTGTTGGTTGATGGGTATTCATTGGATCCAAAAAGGATGTTGCCCATCTTTCCATTGTGTTCATTAACTGCTGTCCCATGGCATCTACTAGGCCACCCCATGGATTCATTGGCTGAGTAGATGGAACAGTGGATGGTCCAATTCCTTGGCCTCATCCAATATTATGAACATGCGGTACTTGTTCCGAAGTGCTGGTCTGTTTTGACCATAGGTTCTGATAAAATTAGTGTCTCCACAGGACGTGTTATCACATTATCCTCTGGATTAGGTATTTCTACCTCTCCTTCTACGCCTTCTTCCAAGCGTTCATTTTCTCCTTGTCTTCTACGTCTAGCCATTTCAATTGGTCCCACTAGGCGTGCCAAAAATATATGTTGGCTTTTTGGCTTTCGAAGGTTATTATTGTAATTGTGAGCGTGCCAGCAAGGATCAATCAGTCCTTACAGAAAATTAATTACCAACCAATTATCAGACGATTGTGTTTTAGATCTTTCAGCCTCAATGAAGAGGACTTTTACTGGTGGCTTGATTTAGGAGAATTAAGCAAACAACAATCAAATGAAGAATAATTGAAGCATTTCATTAAAATGAAAAACTTACAATGATCCAATTCAGTCTCGTAGAGGTTTACAATAACAATCTACTTGAAACTACTCCTATGAACGAAGTGCAGTGCAGGAATTTTAAAGTACAGAAATGTAAAGAACAGGAAATGTAAAACTAGAAAGGAAATAAAGTAGAATAAAACTAGGTTTTTTGGATTGAGTCTGGGGGTTTTTTCTGGGGCTTTCTCCGCTATTTATACTTCTCAAGGATGACCATCGAACTGCATTTCTAACCGTCGAATCGTTCATCCATGATCGCTGATCATGTTGCTTTATAGTTAGCTCAACTATGCCATCACTTGCAGTTAGGCTTCCCTCCTGATTTTGAATTTAAATGTGAGTAACCGTTGAAGCCACACCATTTTGCATCTTTTTGCTGATCCAGTACTACGCATATTTTGTAAGAACCAATAGTAACTGCCATGTGTACGATCACGATCGAAAACTTAAATAGTCTTCCCGTATTGCTCTTATTTTGTCACGCGTTGAATTGTAATTGGCTTATACAAAATATGTAACCAATAGGTACATAAAAACCACTTTTATGTAGTGTAGTTTGACCAATGTAACTGAGTTAAATATTGAACAAGTGTTGATTTATAATTTATAATTTTAAATTTATTTAATGATATAATAAAGAAGATTAAATATTGAATAGTTGAATGTATAATAAATTAAAAATTAATAAATATCATTGTGGGTGAGATGGAAAGAGTTTTTAAGAGTTCTAAATATTTTTCTAATTTATTTTATGTAACTGATTTTATTATAAAAGTTGGCAAATTAATGTGTCCATTTCGTTTTATTTTCACAATTTATTTTATGAAAATAATAGGGCCAAACTCCACCGCACCAGCTAAGGATCTTCACATACAATTTTTTTGAATGAGTCTTCAGTATTCACATAGTTTTCTAGCCTAAGGATTTTCTTGATTTGCAAAGTTTCGTGAAAATAACCACTTAGACAAAATATTTTAAATAAATTATAAATACATCTCTTAATATTTACTTAAAATACAAATCAACTCTTATAGTTTTAAAAATTACAATCCGTCCTTTCAACTATCTTATCGCATAATCAGTGGCGGAGCTAGAAAAATAGTTTAAAAGAGCCACTTGTTAATTAAAATTTTGAATTTTTTTTTCTCATAATCAATAACAATAGATAATAATTTTTAAATTAATATTACGTACAAAATGTTAAATATTTAATATAAAAATTTTAAAAAATTTGTTTTTACAATTGATCTTGTGAAAAATCAGAATTGAAAATATATGGTGTTACTTGTAACTAGTGTATTATAGGCAATGCAAAATAGTTTTTTATGTCTTATAATAGATTATATAATAATATATAAATAATAGTGATTCCACATTATCATCGATATATGATATCACTAATCAATAGTAAAATAACGTATGGAAGGTCAATCACACTTGTTAAATATAATTAATAATTCAATAATTTCTCATTTTAGTAGTGGGGTTAACTATGTTTACATGTAAGTGATGATTTGATATCACTGTTGCACTAAATTTTTTTAATAATGTGATTTGTTGTAATTTTTTCATTTTCAATCAAAACAATCATCATTATTTTCGTAATTTGAAAATATCATTAAGAAATCATTCTAAATGTTATTTCTATATAAATTTTTTATTGGTTAATTATTTTCCTTATATGCAAAAATAAAATAAAATAAAATAAAATTGCAAAACCTGAGAGGGGTCACGTGCCCCTCCTAGTCGCGTCATAGCTCTGCCACTGCGCATAATATGACCCATTTTATAAATAAATCATTAAGTCAATTAATAATTTTTAATGATATCAAAAATATATTTCAATTAATAATTCAAGTAATTTTATTATTGTATAGGAGAACAGATAGAAAATTTATTTATTTTTTTTGTTAATTTTGTTAAATAAATTTTTTTGACAAGGAGATATTTGTAATTTTTAAAATTACATGAAACAATTCGTATTATAAACAAATCTCAATGATGTATTTGTAGATAAATATGTTGTATCCATTGTTTACTTTTAGTCATTTAAAAAAATTGTTAACACAATCTAATTTCATCAAGTGACTATTGATATCCAATCAACGTAATTTTTTACAGTGATGGAATACTCAATAAGCTCTACATATTAACGGTTTGGATCATTAATATAAATTCTGTGATGAACTCATGAAAGTCCAATAACATCCTCCAATTGGCCTTTCCAATTAGAGAGAAACCCATCTCTAACTAATAAGAAAGGCCAAACGGACTTTTAAGCATAGCCAAACAAAGGCTAACTTTCCTGATAATCGTAGAAAAAATATAGAGACAAAAAAATACAGTGGAGAAATAGAAAGTAATAAAATAAAAAAAAAAAAAAAAATACATTTTCCCTCTTGAAAAGGTCTTATGGAAGTGTCCACGTGATAATTTTTATTATCAAATTTTATACCAAACTAGATTTGGGAGCACAAAAATAAGTCAACTTTTTTTTTTTTTTAATTTTTTCTGTCTTTGTTGAGTTTTTTTATTTTTATTTTTATTTTTTTAGAGTAAAAGATTTTTTGGAAAAATATAAAAAGCCAAAATAAGCCAAAAAAGTCTACTGTTTTTTTTTAATTATAATTTTATCTTTTCTGAACTTTTTATTTTTATTTTTATTTTTTATATTTGAATCTAGAAGCTTAAAGCTAAAAAAAAAAATCACTAAAAATAAAAATAAGTCAACAAAAAAGTCAAAAAAAAAAAAAAAAACCAAAGACACAATATGTGACACCCCGAACGTGTAATCAAGTCCACATAAATATTTATATTTATATATAATTATGGTTGCATGTGATGATAGATTATTAAATAAATAAATATATAAATCTAAATTAGCGTTGGGTTATCAAATATGGGATTAATTAGGGATTATTATTTGAGGCTAAATTAACACAAATATAAAATTTATAATACAAATTAAAGTTAAAGATAGTAAATAAATAGAGGGAATAAATAATAATATTGATAACAATAACAATAATAATAATAATAGGTGTGCTGCTAAATTAAATAATTAATTTCCTGTTAGTATAGGATAAAGTGTAATTTAGTAAAGAGTTAAATTATTTATATAATTATAATATTGGGTCAAAATATAATTATTCTAAAATTAAGATAAGGGTTTGGTTATGGTGTGCAACTTACACCTTACACCTTACACTTTACACTTACACCTTACGCTTACACCTTTTGTGAAAAATTAAACCTTATACTTACACCTTTTTTGAGGTTGCACACCATATGCAACCTACTTACACTTACACCTTACACCTTACACTTACACCTTATACTTATACTTACACCTTACACTTACACTTTTTGTGTAAGTGGCACATGGTGTGCAATTGCACACTTAAGAAAAGTCCTTAAGATAAATACAAATCTAAGTTGATAACAACAAATCAGGTGAATTAAGAAGCAGATTCACGGGAGATACGGATTGGCCACGTGTTGGCTTGATTAGTGGCGCCACTTTCCTATAAATAAGGAAGAAGAGATCAGTCTGTAGGCAAAGAAAGAAAAAGGGAAGAAGAAAGGAAAGGAAGAAAAAGAAAACGTGAGAGGTGCGCTTAAGTACTGAATTTATAGCAAGGAGGTTGTGTTAGTGGAGTAAGGCTAAGGGTTACTATTAAGGTGAGTTATATTATACCTTGAGTTACCAAAATGTATTTTACGTATGTTTTGACTTACCAAAATCTGTTTTACACAAGTTATGTTTTATTAGTATATTAATAAAAGTTATGTTTTATAAAAGTTTCAGCTACGTGGTTTTATTTCTAACCCTATTTGCTTAAAAGTAAAACCCATGGATATGTTTGTTTTACTTTTAAAGAATATTTGGCTATGACCTTATATGAAAATATGTTTTGTGAGTACCACCACGGGAGTCCCATGCCTTGGGGGACTTAAATAACCATTGGCTAGTGTTTGACCACTTTGTGGTCCAGTGTTTGTCATGGATCCATTAACCAGTGTAGTGCTTGTCACTTAGTGATGTACCATGGTTATAGTGATTATTTCAGTTTCTGGCACTTAATTAATTGGTGTATTCAACTCAACTTAATTTATAATGTTTTAGCTTAAATAAATATCCATGGCCATTTTGTGCCCCTCATAGTATAATATTTCTCACTCTGCTATGTGCTTATAGCTGTTACCCTTTCAGGTGACGAGGTTTAGCGGGATCAAGATGGAAAATGAATCACTATGTTATTTTGTTTTCTATCTTTTATTATTAAAACTCTTGTAATACAATGAAGCTCAAGTGACTATGTTTTATTTCCTTTTAAATAAACAGTTGGTACCCAGTTATTTATTTCAACTTATTTAATTTATCCGTTTGCGCTGTGACTACAGAATTAGCTGAATTATTTTATTTTTTATCTTGTTACGACGCTGAGCCTTTGGGTATCAGATTTGGGTCGTGACACAATAGTTTTTGAAAATGTATAAAATGTATGAGAGATACATTTGGTATTAACGGTACAGATCTTTCCAAACAAAATTAAACGACTGAGATCAATTTTTTTCCCGTCCGTCTCTCTGTCTCCCCTCTTTCATCTCTGCCCAGATCCATCCTCTTTCATACGCTTTACTCTCTCTACCTCTCTTTTCTGCCTCTCCTCTCTGTCTCTCGACTACCGATCACCTCTCCTCGCCTCTTGCTGTCCTTGCTTCTCTCGACCACCGACTCTCTTTTCTCACTCTCCTCTTTCGCTATTTTGGCGAAGGAATTAAAAAAAAAAAAGGAGAGAAAGACGAGGACATCGTCGTCCTGGCCAGTCGACGCTGACGCTGACGCTAACGCCGACGCCGACGCCGACGTCCTGTCCCATCGCCGCCAACAACAAAGCTGTTCTTCATAAGGTAAAAAGCCTCAATAATATATTTGAAATAAATAGCTGTGCCAGAGAAGATGTCGCAGGAAAGTTAGAAGAAACATATATATAATAAGACACAATAGTTTTTGAAAATGTATAAAATGTATGAGAGATACATTTGGTATTAACGGTATAGATCTTTCCAAACAAAAATAAACGGCTGAGATTAACTTTTTTTCCCGCCCGTCTCTCTGTCTCCCCTCTTTCATCTCTGCCCAGATCCATCCTCTTTCATACGCTCTACTCTCTCTACCTCTCTTCTCTGCCTCTCTTCTCTGTCTCTTGACTACTGACCACCTCTCCTAGCCTCTTGCTGTCCTTGTTTCTCTCGACCACCGACTCTCTTTTCTCACCCTCCTTTTTCACCATTTTGGCAAAGGAATTTAAAAAAAAAAAAGGAGAGAAAGAGGAGGACATCGTTGTCCTGTCCAGTCGACGCTGATGCTGACGCCGACGCCCTGTCCTGTCGCCGCCGACAACGAAGCTGTTCTTCATAAGGTAAAAAGCCCCAATAATAGATTTGAAATAAATAGCTGTGCCAAAGAAGATGTCGCAGATAAGTTAGAAGAAACACCATATGTTGTTAATTGCTAAATTATAGAGAGAAGGTTGAGAAGCATTTGTAATAATGCAAAATTTATGAGAAATTTGATTCCACGCGGAAAAAATATGAAACTTAGAGGAAATGGGTTATATTGGCATTCTGAAATTATTAGGAGTAATTTTAAACTTTATGACTTTAGAGATTTGAGTAAAAATTCAGGTAGTCCTCCAAAATTATAACTCATATACCCTTAGTTAGTTTCCTTTTATTTAATTTGTTCTTTATTACTTTCTAATTTTTCCTTGATACATTAAATTCATTTATAGAGTTCCAAAATACGTTATTTTCTGAGTTAAATGTAGGTATAATATACTTCTCTTCCAGGTTTAAAGTTAAGTGATTAGATAAGACTGACGCTTTGCTTAAAATACCTATAGAATGTAATCTAAATGTAAACCAAGACTAAGATTAGGTTAATTTCCAAACATGTTATTCCAAGTTTGGTCTTACAATGCTCAATTTGGGTCTAAAGTGCTTCTCTAATAGTTATATCTAATACTTGAGATTGCACAAAACTTTCTTCATAAGGTAACAACATAGATTTGAAATAAAAAGCCCCAATTTAGATTAAGTTTAAATGGGTATTTATTTCAGTTTGATTTCTGACATGGTTTTGATTTATGAAATGTTTGATTCTTTAATGGGAAATGGGTGCCAATTCATGAAATGGGTCCTAAATACTTTTGAGTTTCCTAAATACTGATTCTTTTTGTGTTTTTTTATTCTTTCGTTCTTTTTTTTCTTTATTTGGGAGTGGGGATTGTTAAGCTTGATAAAAAACAAATATAGTTTCAGCATTGCCTATTAGTTTTTTAAGACCCTGTAAACAATTGTTCCCTTACTGTATGTTGTTCATTTGTTGTTTTATCCATTGAATTTTATTGGATCAGTTTAGTCTTATAGTTTATTTAGCTTAAATCAAAATTTTGTTTTTGTTGTGGCAGGGGGTTGGCTGCTGCCCATGAGCTAACCAAATGGATTCAAAAGGGGGTTGATTTGATATTTTGCTTATGGTAATATATTGCTTAACAAATATTCCAAATTTATTTAAGGTTGGAAGCAAAATGAATCTGAATGGGTGTAGGTGAAGATTGAAGAAGATGATGGAGTGTTACATACACAAAATGATGGGACTAAACTGATATAATAAATGGGTTTAGAGTTCCAAGAAGAAAGAGTTGAAAAAAATAAAACCCAAGAAAAATATGGATTAATTTTTGTAAATTAATGTTTTTATGAGGCATTAATTTATATCTGGTTGACAATGTGTTGTGTTTGTTGGTAGTGTTTGCATTGGGTAACCTATTATTATTGTGCAACAATGTTTGCGTTTAGTTTGAATTGGATGGTATATGAAAAACCTTTTATTAGGGTGACAATGCGTGTGTAGACGTCCCCGAACGCCCTGGTAGGGATGAGTCCCCCGTTCCGTTCGTTTTGGGCTCACTACAGTTCAGGACTCAAATGTCACGGTTCTTAATCTGAACCAAAGAGTCCAAATCCGACAAATCGTTTTGAGAAAACAGATTTTTGAAAGAAGTGCCAAACATGGACTGCTTTGCCAGATACAGAGTCGCCACCTAAATATTTTATTTTTGGAAAATTTAGGAAATCCTGACTCGTTGCCTAAGGCCACGTGTCCGTCATCACCAAAGTTGCCTCGGCTCGGGAACTTGGGTACGATTGGGGAAGGTCACTTCGTGAGCACCCCGCTTGCCCGATCAAAGATCGGCCTCTACTAACCATGATATCAAGTTTTGAAAACATTATGTGTTCTTATTCCGGTTATTAACCTAGATTTACTATGTGATGCGCACAACATACAAGTATAGACCAGGTCGCCTGAATTGGAACAAAACATTTCATGTTTGTTTTTTTGAAAGGTGGTTTGCCACTCGCAAGTAGGCTTAAAGTGCAGATTTTGCCACCCTCGGGTGGGTTTAGAAAACATGGTTTTGCCACTATCTAGTGGGCTTAAAACTCACAGTTGATGATTTGTCCCAATCCAAATAACCCAACATTCACCCACAGGCATTTAGGTAGTTATGTCACATAAGCAAATAGCCTTATGGCAAGCATGCTATCATGGCAGTCACTCACACACATGCAAGGATGCTAAAGCGTAAAAACTTATCGAGTACTCCAAGCCAAAACAGAAACTATGTTAGAAATCCATGCATGATCCTAACTATACAGAAATGCCTAATGCAACACATGCAAAAATGCAACTATAGCAGGCTCGGCTATTCTAAACATGGCATATGGGATGCTACAGCTAACATGTATTCAACTTGGAATTAAAATACAATGCAGTGAGTTATGATGCGCCGAGCCCGGTGTATGCAAAACAGATGAATGAATGCAAACATGCTATCATACTGTATGCTAATTGAAACATGCCCTAATCTAACCATCATAAGCTGGTAAATAAAAGGAAGAAAGACGTGGGGTTGGAAGACATACATCACACGCACGCACACTTATTACAGTTGTGCCCTCGCTCGGAGGGTCCGAATAAATAATATACAGTCCCAAATAAATAATACAGTCCCAATAAGTACAAAATCCTAATTAATTAACGAATTAATCTAGGAAAGCAATAAATGGCACGCAAATCCATGGACCGCCTCGGCTCTGTTCCAAATGATGAATGATGCATGCTCGGGTTGCTTGGCGCAGAAATCCATTGCGATGCCCCAATTAGCCTCTGTTTACAATTAAGCCCGGAATGTTGTGCGAAGCCCCAAAAGATTGCCGGTTTTTGATTTGCTGCAACAGAGAGCAGGAAAGGGGCATGGCAATGTATTTTCACATATGTATGCTTGACTACTCTTCAGGGAGTGTAGTCCTCGATCCTCGTGCCATCAATCACGCATCTCGATGCATGATGGTTGAGGAGTCGATTTGCACGACTTAATATGAAATGAATGCACACATAAACACAACAAGACCTAAACTCCATCATGGATAATCCGGAGTGTCGGTGATCGGGAATTGAGACACGTTCCGTCACTCGAAGTACGAAACGTCCCTCGTTTCCCATGCCCGGGCTAACTCCTATCCCAAACACAATGCAAATGAGATGGCATGCACTATGCAACTAATATACAACCTAGCATGCACAATGCTATGAAATGGCATACACAATGCACGATGTAACGTGCCATACACGATGCTCTAACATGCAACCTAGCATACGCAATGCTATGCTATGAAATGAAATGGCATACGCGATGCATGATGGACTTATACCAACATGAGTGGACCTCAGCCACACTCACATCAGTGGCCATTAGATGAAAATGAGACACTCGAGATGCGTGCACACATGCACGCAAACCGAGGACCGATCCTAAGGCACAAATGCCACTCTAACAAGACATGGCAAGGCATGAAACATGGCATTCAAACATGCAATTTCCAGCACTAAATCATGATGCCAAATGATCCCGAATCATGGATATATGTCACCCGATGCATGGAATGGTCCCGAAACACAAAACTAGGCACATGCATTGACCTATAGCTACACAAAACATGCATTATTTGATCATGAAGCATAAAGACAGAACCAAGGCGGTCCCAAAACATGAATATTTCTAGTTCAAATCATGGCCAAAAGATGCTAGCAAGATGGCCTAACATAGCATGCAAATTTGACTAGCAAACATGGATTACATGGCAAGTACATGAAGCAAGTGAGAACTCATAAAACCAGCAAAAATCAGTGAACAAAACATGCCAAAATATGCCCAAATAAACATGGAAAGGCAGCCAACACATGCACAAATGAGGGGCTCCTTTGGAGGGCATACAAGGGGATTATTAGGCACATGCATCAAGGACACTTAGCATGGAAAAATAAACTCTAGAAATCAAATATGATAGTCCTAAAACTCGTCAAATTGGCCCTGAAATGTGGCTAAGAAGCATGCAAAGAGGGGTCCCTTTAGAAGGCCAAAATGACCATCAAACAAGTCAAGGTGAGAGGGGGTCACCCCCTCTGATTTGGAGCCTCAAAACAGCATCAAAGCCACTGGAAATCCACTGGATTCCAGTGGCTAGAAAGTCAAACAAAGCATGCAACAAGAGCTTAGGTGTAGGGCTCAAAATAAGAGACAACCAAGCATACAAGGAGGCATATGATCTCAAACAAAAATGGGACCTCAAACAAACTTGAAGATGAGATTAAAAAAAGATATTTTTCAGTTTATGACAACTCTAAAAAATGAACACAAGTAGGGCTAATCTATCATGCAAAAATGGCCCTAAAAGAGAGATTGGTGACAAGGGACAGTAGCTGGCCCAAAATAGCAAAGATCCCTTCAACAAAGTTGAAGAGGGGCTCAAAATAAAGCATTTTACAGTTTATGGAAAGTCTCAAAAATAAGCACAAGTAGGGCTAAACTATCATGCAAAAATGGCCCTAAAAGAGAGATTGGAGGCAAGGGACAGTAGATGGCCTCAAATAGAGAAGAGCCCTTTAACAAAGTTGAAGAGGGACTCAAAACAAGACATTTTACAGTTTGGCTCGGAGCCCATAAATGCTCAAAAACAAGGCTAATATATCATGCAAAAATAGGTCTAAAAGAGGGATAGAGAGACAAGAGATAGTAGGAGGCCTCAAACAACAAGAGGTCCTTGATCAAACATGGAGAGGAGCTTAAAATATGACTATTTTCAGTTCAGGTCGAAGCTCAAAAATGTAAGCATGTATGGATTATAAATGGAGCAAGAAAAGACTAGAAAAGGGAGAAAAAGAACTCACCCTTGAAGAGCTGACCTCCAGCAGGTTTTGGTCCAAAAATCTGAGCTTCCAACCTTTGCAAATGGCTTCCAAGGTGCTGAAATGGAGTGTGGAGGTGTGGTGCTATGGGTTGTAGTGTAAAGGGTACAAGAACCTTAGGGTTTTGGAGCTTGGATGAGGGAGAGAGGGAGGAGTGTATGCCAAGGCTCTCAATAATTTTTGTAACCCTTCAAAATGGGTGTGGGGGTTATGGTTATATAGGGAGAGGAGTGGAGGAAAGGGGGGGAAAATCAAATTCAAATTCCTCCCCCCCCAAAACGGCAAATCCCCGGGCAGGGGTCTGGGAGGAAACAGAGGGTACAACTGTAAGGAACCAAGAGAGAGGATCATGGCCGACCAGGTTCAGAAGGTTCAGGTGGCCGGCCAGCCACCTCCCCTGGCCGGCCGGCTAGGGTCAAAAGGGTCAAGGTGATTTGTTGGCTGGCCACCCCCAAAAGGTGGCCTCCCATGTGCGTACAACACAGCCATGTGGAGAAAAACCAGGAAATGTGACCTAGGAGAGAGAAAAACCAACTTTTTAGAGGGGTTTAAAAGGGTCAGGAAGGGTTAATGGTCGGTCTATCCATATTGGTGGCCTCCCAGGTGTGTACAACACAATGGTGTGGAGGAAAGTCAGAAAAAGTGGCCCGGGGATGGAAAAAGTCAGCTTTCTAGTGAAGAAAACGGGCGATAAAGAGCGATGAAGGAATAAAGCTGGTCTTCAGAACAATTACTAGCCTCCCACTATGACCTTCCTAACAATGAAAATAAGGTCCCCGCCAAAAATGAACTCAAACCGATGTAAAACGAAGGTTCGGGGGCCAAAACGCGCGGCCCCGGGCCCCAAAAACTGACTGTTAAGCACCGGAGGTGGCGTTCGACCACGAAGTTGGTCTCTCGAGCCACAGTGTCCCTCAAAAAGGGAGGAAATAAGATATGCACCAAAAACCGGAGCAAACGGAGGTAGTTAAGCGGTTCTGAACCGAGGCACATGGCCGACGGCTCCGAAAACCGGGAACCGGGTTCCAAACGGGAAAAATGGCCTACGACCACGAAACGTAGCCTACGGCCACTGAGAGATGGTCTACGAGACCTCTCCCTCCCTTTGGGAAGAGAAAACGGAGAAAATGGGACCCGATTTGCAAACCGAGGCACAGCACAAAAGAGTCCGGAAGCCTGGAGGCAAGGTTCGTAGCCGAGACTCCGCAACCTCAGAACGAGCACAATATGCAACATCATCGAGTGCTCAGTTAGTGACGCCTGAGTCTTAAGGTCGGTAAAAAATGGGGTGTCTACAGTTGCCCGTCTTTGACAGAACTCGAAAGTCATAAGTGACGGGAGTGAATGCCAAATCCTAGAGACGACCCATTTTTGACAAGGTCGAAGACTCAGACAAACATACTAGCTAATCAAGGAGATGTGCCCGCAGGCAGGGGGCAAAATGCAAAGCGATAGGCACCAAGTCGGATGTAACTCAATGATCATGCAAATGCAGCAAGCTGTAATGAAGCAAGTATTCACAAATAGATGCAACAGTTTTAAGCAAGAATGCAAAGCAACAACCACATTTCATGCAGTTAAGAATGCGGAGAATTGTTCAATTCTCGTCACGTCTCACACGGAGAAGGTACAATACCTGTGCGGCTCGTCTGGTCGCACCAGCCTCAAATGAACCGTACATACAATATCGTGCCTAAAAAAGGAAGAAACTTAACAAGCACAACATAGTTAGCAACATGTGTTCAGTGCGATATCGAGTGCAGACAAATGCGGTGTTGATGGGTGAGTGCATCGCAATGCGAGGAGCAACGTGCGTAACAACGCAAGTTAAGCGTGAGGGGTATGACAATTCTCGTGAAACGTGCAGAACAGTGCAAGTGATGTGCATGAGAATGCAAGTGACGTGCATAACAATGCATGATAAGTGTAAACTCGAATGCACATTTTGAAACGAAACAACGAGCAAACCAATGCTAGTTTCGACGAAGGTGGTTCAATCGCGACCTCCGGTTTACCTCCCGGAGAGGTCACAACATATTCAAAAAGGATACACCTTGCTTTTGACGAGTAACGATGAGATACGCATCGAAAGTTGGAGTTGAAGTTCCTGCGGAAGGATTTCGCAACAAAAAGTGCACTTTCCTTGTACTTTCTCGGGTGCCGGGGACTCCAATCATCACCAAAATTTGCAGGGAGCTTGGGGATCACCTTGGGAACACCACCGGCCATGTATGGTCCAAGGGGGAGGCTGCCGGCCAGGGGTGAAGCAAGGAGATGGCCGGCCTGCCAGAAAGGGTGGCCGGCCAGCCACCTTGCCCAGATCCGGGGCAGTTTGGTCCTTTTACTCTCTTTTCTTTAAAAACACTCGGCCAAACACCTTTTCCTCATAACTTCAGCTCCGAAATCAGCCTCTCTACCTTCCTAGAGCATTTTCCCTCTCAGATCTGTGCTCCATACGCGTTTTCCAATGTCCCACGCAAGTTGTTTTCGCGAAATCTTTCAGTTTTCGTCACTTTGAACCGATTAAATTTTGATTTCGGTGCTTCTTTTCTCATTTTCACTACTTGAGGTAAGTTTGTCTCAACATTTGGAAGATTTTCGCGGGGGTTGACTTTTTCATTTCCCGAGAGTTGACTTTTGTTGACTTTTTCCAATTTTGGCTCATTTCGCTCATTTTTGCTCCTTTTTTGCAGATTTTTCGAAATGGTTGGCCATTTCCCTCATGGTGGAGGTCCTCCGGGTGCTGGAGATGATCCCGATATTATGGCTTTGCCCCCGAGAGTTCGGCCGTTTGATCCCGAGAGGTATCATCCTCAGGAGCACATCCTTCTGCAGGCGGTTTTCTACCATTTTACTGATTTCGATGACCGAGCGCCTAGGGATCTGCTTTTGCGAGAGTCGGAGTCCCACCTCTCTCATGAGGCACGAGAGGTATTTACTTCACTTTTACATTTTCTGCAATGTATTCTGCATTTTCTGTGTATTTCGTGCATTCGCTATGTTTATCTGCCCACTTAAGCACACAGCTTGTTTTGAATGTTTATTTCATAGCACCGTATTCCGTTTGCATCTTGGATACACAGTTCAAACACTCTGACTTTCTGAACACGCAGCCCATAGATTGATTGTGAACACACAGCACACACTTGGTAGAAGGTTGAACACGCAGCCCAAACTTTGAAATTTGAGATGAACACACAGCCCACTAATTTTGAAATCTGAACACACAGCTCAGCTACTTGACATTGAACACACGGCACACACTTTGAGGTGAACACACAGCCCACTGATTGAGAGTAGAACACGCAGCCCAAACTCTGAATTTCTGAACACACAGCCCACTGATTGAGAGTAGAACACGCAGCCCAAACTCTGAATTTCTGAACACACAGCCCACTGATTAAGAGTAGAACACGCAGCCCAAACTGATTTTGAATTCTGAACACACAGCTCAAGTACTTGATGATGAACACACGACACACACTTCGAGGTGAACACACAACCCACTGATTGAGAGTAGAACACGCAGCCCAAACTCTGAATTTCTGAACACACAGCCCACTGATTGAGAGTAGAACACGCAGCCCAAACTGATTTTGAATTCTGAACACACAACTCAAGTACTTGATGATGAACACACGGCACACACTTTGAGGTGAACACACAGCCCACTGATTGAGAGTAGAACACATAGCCCAAACTCTGAATTTCTGAACACACAGCCCAAACTGATTTTGAATTCTGAACACACAGCTCAAGTACTTGAATTCTGAACACACGGCTCATTGTTGAATTTTCTGAACACACAGCCCAGATTCTGTATCTGGTTTGATTTTGCACACGGCTCCTACATTTCGTTTGCAGATAGCTTATTCATCTCATTCTGAAACTGAATACATGTGTTCATCCTGGATGCAGGTGACTTCTCGTAGCGCGCAAGGATATGGCTCTATCTCGGCGAAAGAGTGGTATGCGAAGCTCCCGGAGGCTGTCTGGGATTTGGTGGACGTAGCAGGGCTTGGGCCCTTTTGCACTGGGATCTCCCGCTGTCCTGCTAGTAGGACGTTGATGGGTGCTTTGGTAGAGAGATGGTGGGACACCACCAACTCCTTCCATTTTTCTGCCACCGGGGATATGACCATGACCCCATTTGACTTCGCCGTACTGACGGGTCTTGATGTGGGAGGCTGGGCCATTCCATATGACGAGGATATGGGCCAGTGGGAGGCTGCCTGGATATATTTATTGGGGGCTCGCCCGCCAGTTGACAGATCTTCGGGCAGAGTCCGATACACCTGGTTCTCTTCCCATTTCAGGAGGGCGGAGATGGAGCCTGAGACTCCTAAGGAGGTGGCGCAGTACACCCGTGGATTCCTGATGTTCCTCTTCGGCACCACTCTGTTTGCCGATAGGGGAAACACTGTCGGGCTTTATCTGCTGAGCGCTCTAGTGGACCTTTCACAGGTCAGCCGGTATGACTGGGGCGGCGCCAGCTTGGCTACCCTTTATTGCTATATGAGCGCGACCTCCCGCGGACGGGGGAACATAGTTGGCGGCTATTGGAGGGCCTGGGAGGTACTTTCTGCCCTCTTGATTTACATTTCTGCTTCTCATTATTTGTACATTGCACACACGGCGCACTTTACATTCTGTACCTTGTATTCTGCTCTCAGCATTTTGTATTTGCATTCTGCACTCAGCATTCTGTATTCTGATGGCTATTGCTCTGTTTCTCACAGTTATGGGTCTACGCATACTTCTCGATACTAGCCCCAGAGCTTGAGGTGGAGGCGCCCCTCACGACCCCATATTCACTTGTATTTGAGGGCCAGTACCGGCCGAGACCTCGGGAGTCTTTCCTCTACCTACGACAGTACTTCGATACAGTGCGGTCGTCGGAGGTATTTCAGAACTCTCAGTTCTCCATGTTTTCATGGCTTTGATTTATCTTGCACATTCACAATTTCTGATCAGCTTATGCATTGGTTATCCGCAGATCACATGGCAGCCTTGGGCTCCTTTGGGCAGAGACCTCCGATTCCATTTTGCCGGAACGTGAGGGGCCTCTCGGTATAGGATCTTGTTCGAGGGACTCGTTGGGAGGGCCTATTTTTTGGGAGGTCGCTTCTTGCGTCAGGTATGGGGTTACTCTGAGCAGGACATTCCTTCAGCGCCTCCAGACGATATGCGGACCGCTGATAGGCTTTCTCCCCAGGAGGTCGTTGATGCTATGCAAGGTACCGATGCCTTCCTACATCTGGAGCAGGGGGAGTATGCGACCTACCGTCACACCTACTTGATGCCTCCGCTGACAGGAGTTCGTACCTCGACGAGGAGGTCTGCTGGCATGCCCTCATCGAGTAGGGCTCGGGCTGCTGATGTCCCTTTCACCAGCAGGGCTGGCACATCTAGAGGTGGGGGTGGACTGGTTCCCCCGATTCCTCCGACTCATCATCATCCTGGATGGCCAGATATGCCGACTGAGTTGATGGGATGGCAATATGGGACCACCTCCTCGATTCCGATTCCGATAGAGCCTCCGATGTCTGGCCACCGTTATGTCAGTGACCCTGACTCACCACCGGTATGTTCCGCTGTTTTCCATTTATCACACAGATACTTTGGCATTTGTTTATTCATTGATGACTTGAGCTTGTATTTGCAGCCACCCAGGGAGTACATGGATGAGGTGCTCGGGATGGTAGCCTCACTTGAGGGCATGGTCCTGCGGAGAGAGGCGCAGTTGTCCATCATGGGTTTCCAGGTACCCTTTAGTTTTTCGGCATTTATCATACTTCTGATGACATGCTGATCTTGAACATTTTACTGTATTGATAGGCTGTCTGTGTAGAGCACATCTGACACACACCACATTTACGTATTGTACCTGTATGCACCCACGCTGTGTAGTTTGCTTGCATCTATATCTGATATACATGTTTTGGCTAATGTATTCAAACTGCATTCTTCATTTTCAGATGCCTCCAGTGTATGCTCAGTCACAGGCCGGGCCATCCAGGTCTTCCTGAGGAGCTGGGCCATCTAGGCCTTCTCGAGGGGCTGGGAGAGGGGAGTCGTCTCGCGGACGAGGCAGACGCAGGGCGCACATCATAGAGGAGGAGCCCAGCAAGGAGGAAGAGGAGGCTGCAGATCCCCAGTCAGAGACATCTGCTGACAGAGAGGGTGGCTCTGATCCTGGTTTCGGTAGTGGAGGTGAGGCTGAGGAGGGTTCCGAGGATGGCAGCCCCGGCTCAGATGATAGTGATGATGGTACAGAGGCTGTTCCGCAGAAGAGGACGAAGAGGGCCTCTTACTCTTGCTCTTGAGAGCATTGATGCAGTTGTTCCCTGCTTTATTTACCTTTTTACTAGTAGTTGTAGCACATTGTATATTGTTAGGCAGTTTTATTTTCTGTAAAACTTGTACCTTTGTTTGTAAAACATGATGGAATGAAACAGCTTTTGAAAAAGTGTTTGTATTCTATGTCCTTAGCATCGCATCGCATCATTTTGCACCAAAATGAGATTAAATGGAAATGTGCATTTGTGTATTTGCCCAGTCAGGTAGTGAACCGACGCAACAAACTAAACAACCTAACTTACTAAGAAACAACAAAAACCTTAGCAAGTTTACAACTCGATAAACAAAACACAACAAAGTTGACGACTCGATAAATAAGGCATAACAAAATTAAATAAAAAGTAACAACTCGATGCACGAAACTCGACAGCTCGACAAAACTTAACAACTCGATAAGCAAAACAACAACTCGATAAGCAAGACTTAACAACAACTCTATAAACAAAGTGTATTTCAGACGATCTGGGTGACGGAACGCATCCGAAACTGAGGGAAATGGAGGCCTTCGACACTCCCGATGCATGGAAATGCTAGGAACTTCCTTCTAGAGGGTAGAACAGGACCATAGACTCATTATGCAGCATGGCCGGCCACCTTTGGGAGCTGGTCGGCCAGCTTTTGTATTTGAGGGGAGGGGGGTGGCCGGCCTGCCAGAAAAGGTGGCCGGCCGGCCACCTAGCTTAGCAACCACCAGTTTTGTGACACATGTCCCCCGAACAGTGTCTTATCCTCTTTAAAGTCCTAGCCTCGTGGTTGATTCATTTCATCTCAGTTTTGCACCAAAATGGAGGCGTTTCTCGTCGAAAATCTCACAGCTTGGATCGCTTCTCTAGATGGCTCGGAGAAGTTGAACTTCCGGGGTTTCGGCTTGAATGCACTATTCACGCTGGGCCGTACTCCGTTGCACCTTCCCTTCCTTTATGCCGCGGCGAGGTTTTGGAATCCGGTAACGCATGTGTTTAGCTTCGGCGGGCAAGAGGTATGTCCAACTTTCGAAGATTTTCAAACTTTGATGGAATCTGAACGCCATGAAGAAATTTTGCCTCAGTTTCGCTTTGGCCACGCTCAAGCTTTAGGGCGGATGTGTGGACTCACCATGCATGACGCTCGGTCTCTAATCTGTAATGGGGAACTGGACATCCTCAGCTTGATTCATCGCTTTTCTGAGGCCGGTGACCGTGGCAATCATTATTGGCAAGGTTTTCGGCAACACGCACTCTGCTTGTGCATGCTGTCTCACTTTCTGCTTTCCCCGGGTTTTGGTGGATCTAGCATTCGTCTGATTGAAGTTGCTCAAGGCCTGAAGGAAGGAAAGAGCTGCATTGCCATGACATTGGCCGAGACATTGATGGGCTTAGATGCTTTCTATCGCCAGGAGACGACCAGATTTGCGGGGAGTCCACTACTGCTGCAGGTAATGTTTCCCACACAGTCTCACGTATATATTGCTCACATCACTCGGCCCTCAGGCTCGGTTTTTCTCACAAAACCCTTTTTCTTACTTTTCTCTCATCGTACATCTCTCTATTCTTTATTCTCTCATTTTTCATCCCTCCCCAGGTATGGTTGATGGATGAGTTGCAGGTTGTGGACTCTTGCCCAGCCTATTCAGCTCGCGGCTACTTCTTTCGACAACGCCTAGCCGATGCCCTTGATGAGGGATGGTGGTTTGACTGGATGTGCGATTTGTCTGCAGATCGCATTGCTTGGCGCTGTTCTTGGCTCAATCTCCGCAATGAGCTATAGCATGTCCCGACAGACCGGGATCCAGTTGATTGGTCTGACCCACTGTGTGTTCTACTTTCCGTTCCGGTTCCTGCGTCAGTTCGGTCATGATCAGACTTGCCCGCCAGAGGGGATAGAGTACCCGGCTACTTTCCCGGTCCGAGGCGCACAGGTTGCCCAGTATGCCACAGCATGGAGGACTAGAGAGCTCCTGGCCCCCGCTCCCACTTTCAGTTGCACTTTGTCTGATGAGTGCTTGGATTGGCTCAATGAAGAGGCACAGATTGGGCCCAGCTTGGCATCAGAGGCTTCGACCAGCTCTGGGAGGGGGCGCAGGGACACCTGACTTGACCATGCCCCGGATTTATTGCTTTATTAGTACTTTCAAGTTTTCTTTATGATTGTAATAAAAAGAAACTTCAATTTGTATGCAAGAGCAGGAGAACTCTGTATTGAAATCAATGAAATTGAAGGTTGTGGGTACTGAAAATTTTCCGCTTTGGTCCAAAAATGGTCTAAGTTGTAAAAAGATTAATTTGAACAAAGTCAACTTTCATTAAAACTTTTCAAAACCATTTTCGATATGGATCAGAACTGGACACGCCTGAGATCTGTCACTGAGATGCACAACCCGGATCCTAGCAACTGGAAAGTTGCCCCTAGTCTGAATAGTACCGCAGCACTGCACAGCAACGGAAAGTTGCCCCTAGTCTGAGAAGCACTGCACCGGAGATTACGATGAATGCTGATAGACAAAGATGACTGAGATGATCAAATGGACAAAGTTGATCGGGGAAAAGTTTATGGCTGAACTCCAGGATGAAGTTGCCTACGTATCCCAAAGATGGGAATCAAGCCTTACGTAGTTCAGGCTCGGGTTCACTCAAGTATTTTCACTCTCCTTTTACGCTCTAACTTTTGCCAAGGCCGCCCTTTGCGGGTTTTCAACCTTGCGAGCTCAGTTTTTATAATTTCAAATTTTTTGTGCTCTGAGTTTTGCCTAGGTCGCCCTTTCGGGTTTTCGGCCTAGCGAGCCTCTCAAGGGTAATATTTCTTCAACTTGTCTATATTGATCGGTTGTGAGAACTCCAAGCCATCTAGATCCATCAGAACCACAGCTCCTCCTGACCAGATAGACTTAATGATGTAGGGGCCAGTCCAATTAGGTCGAAATTTGCCTCTTGGGTCATGGATGGGAGCTCGGTTATCCTTGAGTACCAAATCTCCTTCCTTTAAATTCCTGGACTTCACTTTCTTGTTGAAAGCCCGGGCAATTTTGCGCTGATAACCTTGAACATGGTACAGTGCTTTCAGTCTTCTCTCATCAAAGAGCATGAGTTCCTCAAACCTGCTCTGTTGCTAATCTACTTCGGCTATTTGACACTCAGCCAATACTCGCAATGACGGAACCTCAATCTCGATAGGTAGAACGGCCTCCATCCCATAAACTAATGAATACGGAGTCGCCCCAGTAGAAGTTCTGATTAAAGTTCGGTAGCCCCACAGAGCAAACGACAGCTTATCTGGCCAATCCCGATAAGTTTCCACCATCTTCTGCAGTATGTGTTTGATATTCTTGTTGGCGGCCTCAACCGCTCCATTAGTTTGCGGCTGATAGGTAGACGACTTATGAAAAGCCACATTGTATTTTTCCAACAAGTCAACCACTTCCTTCTTGAAGTTGGAACCGTTATCTGAAATTATCTCGTTTGGGACTCCGTAGCGGCAGATGATGTTGTTTCTGATAAACTTTGCAACATGCGAAGCCTTCAACACCGCATAAGATTGGGCCTGTAGACACCCCATTTTTGACCGTCCTCAAGACTTGGACGTCACCGTTGGAACACTCGGTGATTATCCATGTTTGTGTTCGTTTGGAGATTCCCGGAGTTCTCGGCTACGCGCGCCGTGCCTCAGGACCTCCGGACTCGACCGTTTGTGTTTGGTTTTGCACCAAACACTTGTGTTTTGCCTTGGGAAGGCAGGGAATGCTTTGTGAGGCATCCCATATACCACCGGCTGTGGCTAGAGGCCACCGGCTGGCTGGTGTGGCCACCGGCACTATATTGTGCCGGTCGCATTATTTTGTGCCGGTCGGCACTCTTTTTGGCAAAATGACCATTTTGCCCAGCCGGCTACTGTGCAGCTGCTTTCTGAGATATTTTTAGACAGCTGTTTAGCTCTTGTTTCCCCTCCATACACGTGTATGGAGGGATGAGCTTGCTTAGGGACTAAGCTTGTAAGCTTTTTGCCTATAAGAGGGAAGGCTCTTCCCTTTGCTCAAAGGTTACAAAATCTGAGAGCTTTAGACATTGTTAGAGAGTTAGAGCTCTGGTTCTTTTAGGGTTAGAATAGATATACACTCTATCTCTCTCTTTCTCTTTGAAATCTAGGTGTTTTGTGCCTTACTATTGCACACAAGCACCTAGTGTTCTACCTTCCTCTTGGTTCTGAGGTTCCAGAGGTTTGTTCTTAGTGTTCTTGACTGGTTTTGAGCTCAAGGACCCATCCACTCCAACCTTTGTGAAGAAAAGCTTCAAGGGTAAGAAACTTACTTTATTTACCCCATTTTTGCACTCCATTTTTGCTTGCTCTAAAACAGTTTTTGAGCTTAGTGTTTGGCACATAAAAGTTCTGTTTTTTGACCCTCTTCATTGTATATTAAGAGTGTTTTGTGGTTTGAGCAAGTTTGACCACCCTTAGACCTTGAAAAGGTCACTTTTTGTGCTATTTTGTAAGAGATCCGGGACTTGTGTGCTTGGACCTCTCCACCACTGAAATCTTGAGGGATTTCAATGGTGGAGATGGTGCCTTAAAGTCCTAGAAAGGGGAGGGTCACCCCCTCTCCTTGATGTCCTTGAAAAGGGCAAATTTTGGCTTCCAAAGGAACTTCATGCTTGAGTGTGTGTTGAGCATGTTTGACTTGTTTTCAATGCTTATATTGCCATGTTATAACATGATTACAAGTTGGTTTAGGCCCCTTATGCATGCTTAGCATAGTTGCCTTGTAATGCCTCTTGATGCCTTAACATGTCTAGGTTGCATGCCTTTGTTTTGAACATGTTTTAGGCCTAGATCCATGAAGCTTGTGTGCTTATTTTGCCATGATTTAACTCTGTCCATAGCCATTTGGTCGATCCTATCATGCATTATATAGCTCCTTTGCATTTGGCTTGTTGGCCTTGAGAGTACGAGTGTGTAGCATGCCATGCTTGCTTCATTTTTGATAGTTTGGAACCATCTAGCATGTTATTTCAGACTTTTTGGTGTGCTTGTATGCATGCTTTAGTTGCCTCTTTAATGCTTTAAAAGCATGTGTTGAATGCTCCATGTTTTGGTCATGTTGTATGCCTTTGTGCTTGAGCCTCTTAGATGCCATCTAGGTGCTCCTTAGGTTTTGTTTAGGTCTTCTTGTGACCTGTTTCGAGTCCCCTTAGCCTTGTGAGGCTTGGTGGACTTGGCCTTGGTTTAAGCCTTCATGGCTTGTTTCAAGACTTGGGCCATTTGTTGCATATTTGGCTTGCTTTATTGCATGATTTGGCCTCATGTTTTGCATGATTTTCAGAGCTTTATATGCATGTCAATTGCCCATGTTTAACTCACTTCAAGTGTGCTTGAATGTTGTTGTTATGTATGCTTAAGTGTTGGTACCTTAACATGTGTATGTGTGCATGTGTGTTTGGCCCCCATAATTTAGCATTGTGGCCACTGATTTTGGGCCTACTAGAGTTGCCTAATTCATGTATAAGACCATCCCCCATTGGTTTGCATGCTTGCTTGTGTGCCTTGCATAAGTGCATCACATTGGTCATTTTGCATGATAGATAACATGCTTAGGGTTGCATCACATTTGCATGCATGTTAAGCCTCTTGAAATGAAGTATGATAGAGGTTTGAGCACCGTTGTTTGCTTGTTTGCATTGCATGCATTTGAAATCAAAGTTGCATTCTTGGTTCTTAGGGCCATCATGCATGGAAATGCGCGATTGGTGGTCCGGGAATCGAGGCACATGCCCCTTCGAGTCAATAACATGATAGGGAGTGTGTTTGGTGCATACATGCCTTGAATTGTATTGCCATGCAAGTTTTGCCCTCTGCTGCTGTGAGTTGCAGGTTCTGCAGGTGTTAAGTGCCGACCGGCACATTTTAGTGCCGACCGGCAGTGAATTGGCAGCCGATAGCTTCAATCAGTGCCGGTGGCCACACCCTTTAGCCGGTGGTGTTCTACCCCAGCCGGTGGTACTCCCCAGTGCCCTGAGAGGCACTCCTGAGACTTTGGTAATTTTCTAAGGAGGATAGCAGGGAAAACAGAGGCACACTTGCATGACAGTGCGATTCCGAGCCAATTCCGAGCGCGCGCTGCATTTGGGCCCTCCTCCCGAGGCATTTACTGTTTTAATTAGATTAATTATTTGTCTAATTAATTTAGTGAGTTTGTAATAATTAATTAGCTTGCGTAGTTAATTATTTGATTATTATTTCGGTCCCTCCGAGTGAGGGCAAAAATGTAATAAGTGTGTGTGAGTGGTGTATGTCTTCCAATCCCCACTTCTTTCTATCCCTTTTATTTACCTGCTTACGATGGTAGATTAGGGCACATTTATTTTAGCATACCTTATG
>JAPPVO010000029.1:151703972-151801440 GCA_030407325.1 Camellia japonica
AAATGAATGAAGTGTGATTGATACACTAAAGCAAATGAAGTGTGTTAGATACACTGAGTGAAGCAAATAAAGTGTAATTGATACGCTAAGTGAATGGAGTGTGATTGATACACTAAGTGAATGAAGTGTGATTGATACACAAAGTGAATGATCTCAAACGGAACTTCTTTGAATGAACCGTACATACAATATCGTGCATGACTGAGAAAGAAACTTGATAGATACAATGCATTACAATGCATGATGCTGACGGAAAGCAATAAATGGACAAAGCGGCGCTTTAGAAAGCACCTCATGAGGTGAGTGGCGGTGAACCGCTCTACTCTGATGGGGATCTCCCCTCGTGCTCTTCGAACACTTACCTTTAACTCGCAGTACAAAGGCTCTGGAATGCTAACAAGTAACAACATCTGCATGTAGGAGCCACGGCTGCCGCTTGTCTTCCTGATCATACTCACAACTTTCCCTATTCTCCAACGGGGTGACAGACTAGGTTGGTTCAGTATCCAGAATTGAGGTGCACACATGCTATCTCAACCTATGGGGCTTCCATACAGATTTCAAGCCGAGGGCGCGCCTCTGGGTATTTAAACCAGACTTTAGTCTCGGAAATCCCGAACCTTTGCGTTCTAGGCCACGGCCATTCGAACTCTAATTTCCACCGTCGCAGTTGGTCTCCTAGGAACTCATCGCAAACACGGCCAAGATGCCTCTGGCAGGGAATGGTACTCAAGGAGAGCACTCCTGATCGCCATTCTGGCTTGAAGTAGACTTGATTTTGAGCTTGAGGTAGAGGCACACTCATACTCGGAACATTGGCAAGACCTGAAGAGGTACACACGGGATGCAATCTCGGAACTTACTGAAGTTGGAACAAAACTTAGATGCCCGACATCTTCCTCTTTTGCTTTGCAGCCCGAAACTCATAGCTTCAGATAGGTCCTGGTTTTACTGTTCTCACATGACCTGGGTTGAGCCCTGCGGTTTTATGAAAGAACAAATTCTGTTTTGCACAAATGTGGAGAACGGCACGGCACTCGGAGCACAAAATGATTTTTATTTTTTTGAAAATGAGAAAAGGATTCTCAACCGGGTATTGAGCCTACAACTGACCACAGCCAAAACAACTCAACACAGAAAAACAAAAGGTAAACGACCTAAATACAACGAGACACGCTCGGGATGACTTAAAACAAGAAATGAGACAAACGAAAAGACACGACACTCAGACGTGCACAGGGAGCCTGTTTCACCGGATGTGTTTCCCACCCTTTCTTATTTATGATTCTCACATCACTCGGCCCTCAAGCTCTATTTTTCTATCAAAACCCTTTTGCTCACTTTTTCTCTCATCGCACGCCTCTCTATTGTTCAATCTCTCATTTTTCAATCCCTCCCCTGGGTGGTTGATAGATAAACAGCAAGTTGTGGGCTCGTGTCCTTAGCACTCAGCTAGATTCTCTTTCTTCCGCTCACAGCAGTGAGTTTCTCCCACAGAGGGGTTGCGTTGCAACAGGATGTGTAGCAAATCTGCAGCTGACATCGATTGATGATGCTTTGCTGGGGAGTTTGGACGTGATCAGATCTGTCCAGATGATGGAGTGGAATATCCTGATCCATTCCAGTTCGTGCTTCGCACTTGGCTTGATACTTCACTGCTTGGAGGATACGAGAGCTTTCAGTCCTTTGTCGTTAACTTCAGTTGTGCCCTTTTCTGGCAAGTAGAGTGCCCTTTCTAGCAAGTGCGTTGATAAAGGGAAAAAGACAGAGAACCTAACTCAACTGTGCCCCTAGTTCATCATGTTGACCATGTTTTGTTTTTTGCTTTCTACTAAAACAATTTTGACCCACATGAGAGTTAGATTAACATGCTTGTTCAATTTTTGTTTGAAATCATGCAAGTCAGGCTATGAGCACTGAAAATTTTCCTTTTTTGGGTCCAAGAAATGGTCCAGTTTTGGAAAAAATGAAATAATTTTCGAGAAAATAGTCAACCTCAGTAAAAATTCTCAAAAACTATTTTTGCACACGGCCATTTGCTCAACGAGCATGAAACCTACTCCTGAGATACACAACCTCGGACCCATAGCAATGGAAAATTGCCCCTTGTCTGAAGGGCACTGCATGGCAACGGAAAGTTGCCCCTTGTTTGAACGGCTCTGCGGCGCATTTGAATGGCAACGGAAAGTTGCCCCTTGTTTGAACGGCTCTGCGGCGCATTTGAATGGCAACGGAAAGTTGCCTCTTGTTTGAATGGCACCGCAGCACATTATGGTCAGTCCTCAGAGCGACGATTGCAACCGTACTCTCGGATACAGAGAAGGCAAGGATGGTCAAAACCATTACATGGACACAATTGAATTCGAATTGTTTTACGGCTGGACTTCAGAATGAAGTTGCCTACGTATCCCAAAGATGGGAATCAAGCCTTACGTAGTTCCGGGGTTAAGGTACACTCGGGTATTTAACCTCTCCTTTTTATGCTCTAACTTTTGCCAAGGCGCCTGTTGCAGGTTTTCGATCTTGCGAGCTTTGTTTTTCTTTTCTTTTTCATTCTTTTGTTTTGTTTTGTTTTTTTTGCATTTTTCTTTTCTTTTCTTTTCTCTTCTTTTTTTTTGCATTCTTCTTTTCTCTTTTTTTGTTCTTTTTCGCATTTTTCTTTTTGTTCTTTTTGTTCTTTTTCTTGCTCTAACTTTTGCCTGGGTCGCCCTTCCGGGTTTTCGACCCAGCGAGCCTCTCAAAGGGTAAAAGTGTAGCTTGGTCCATGCCAAATGGTTGTAGGGTTTTGAAGTCATCCGTATCCAGGAGAGTGGCTGTTGATTTGCAGAAGGATCCATCTTCGGCTCTTCGAGCACATAGGACATTGTCGCCCCTAGTTCGAGGGGTGCTTCTGATCTAGCTTTACAAGCTTCTTCTGATGAGGTCTGACCTTCTTGATCTGACTTTGGTGCCTCTTGTTCGAGGGCTGCTTCAAATCTGGCCACACAGGCCTCACATTGTAGTTGACCGTTGAACATTCTGAATTCAAGTTCAAGGTTTGGAAGCAAAGGGGTTGAGTCTCGAGACCGAGAGTGATCCTAAGCTGCACAATCTCAAGAGCGATTCCACACAGGTCTTCGCAAGACCGCGCAAAACATTTTTTTTTGAAAGTTTTTAAGAAAGCGACAAATCGCTCGCGCTGAAGACAGTGTCGGACCAATCTGGATCAAAGCTAGGGTCCTTCTCAGTACTCACGCTGACAAGCATGATTTCATTCATTAAGGGCTTAGCACGCCTCTCTTTCTCTTATTTTGATCAAAGTTTTGCAAATCCCGAGGAATTCCTTCCTCTTGTTTTTCACTGCAGTGTTCAAAAAAGGTTTTGAAAAACTTAGGTCAATACAATGGCTTCAAGGCACAAGAGAGCAGGTGGAATGCGCTGCCATTTCATTCAAATCCCGGCACAACTAGCACACGGCAAAAACAAATGCTAGAGTATGGAAATCACTGCTGTTTCATTCAAAATCTATTGGCACAACTAGCTCCCTGGCAGAAACAAATTCAAAACAAAACAAAAAGACGAACGCAAAACAAAATGGTGACGCCCGAGGTAACACCTCCGGAATCACCTGACTCCTATACAACAGGACTGACTCGATACAACAAGACAGACCCAAAACAAAAGAGACTGACTCAAAACAAAAAGACGGACTCAAAACAAAACAACAAAACTGACCCAATACCCAAGTCAGAAAGCACAAAATTAACAGCACTCGTATATTGCTCAAAACAGTGCATGCCATCCACCAGAGCTGGAGTATTCTGAGCGCCATCCGCAGGTGGTTCATCCCTCGATTACATAGTCACCTTATCCCCCACAAGTTCACTGATCAAGTGCCGATAGACTTTGCAGGACCTGGTGCAGCAATGACCCCTTTGTCAAACAGATCTTGTACATCATGGCGCAGACGAAAGCAGCTATCGGTCTCATGACCAGTTTGTTGATGGTAGGCACAGTACTTAGTCTGGTCGTGCTTTGCAGGGATAGGATCGGGTAGGGGCCGTTGTTCCAACGGTTTCAAATGTCCTTCCCGGAGTAAGACCTCTAGAGCCTTTGACAGAGGCATATGAAGTGGAGTGAAAATCCTCTTGACTCGGGGTGGATATTTGGTCGTCTGTGAGTTACTCCCGGACGCACCGGTGAATGGGGTAGCCTTTCTTGATGTGGTGGTAGTGACCATGCCCACTTCAGAAGATCTTGCAGCTGCATCACCACTGGTAGTCACATTCGAACTGCGGGAAAACGCCCGCCTAGGCTGCTCTTTCTCCTGGTCAATAAGGCCCTGCTTCATGGCGTCCTCGATCTGTACTCCCATCTCATGCAAATATGAAAAGGTAGGAAAGGGGAGCACGATCATTTTCTGCATTAGTTTGGGCTGGAGGTTGCGCACAACCATCCGTATTTGATCCTTATCCGTTGGCCTAATGGTCATCATTGAGGCCTTGGCCCTCCAGCGGGCCACAAAGTCAGAGAAGCCCTCTTTCGGCTCTTGCCTGGTCGTCTCGAGATCACGGGTTGTGATCTCAATCTGGGTATTGTATGAATATTGTGCGACGAAGGCCTCGGCCATCTCCTCCCAGTTTCGTTTCACTGAATCCTCCAATTTGGCGTACCAGATGGCTGCAATACCCGACAGGGTCCTGCCAAAAAGGGAAAGCTTCTGTAATCTTGTCAAGCCCATCGGGCGCAGAACATCTGAAAACAAACTCAGGTGGACCATGGGATCTCCCGACCGTCAAAACGGTCGATGTGAGGCATTTTGAACCTGTCCGGCAATGTCACCACCGAATCAGTATATCCATCTCCAATGTCCGGGATGGAGTTGACTCCCTGAATTTCTTTAAACATCTTCTCAAGTTTGCTCAATTTCAACGCCGTAGGGTCGACCTCGAACTCGAAGGGAGAGTCTAGCAGATTGGTAGGTGCTTTGGATAGCTGGGGTAAAATTGGGGGCGGAGCAGGCCCTACCGGAATGTCCGTACCCTCCTGGACATTTGGCATCTCCCCAGGTGCTGGAGCTCCTGCTGGGGGGAACTTGTTGGGAAGCAGACGCGCCGCTTTTGCTGTTGCAACCTAGTGATGAGCTCGGCTTGCTGAGCCATGATTGCAGCCTGCTGCTTGGAAAATTCCGCTTGGCGGACAGCGTCCTCCTGCATGAGCTTCATACTTTCTTGCATCTGGCGCATCATCATCGCCTCTACCACTGATGTATTCTGCGGTTCCATCTGATTGACCGGTATCTATCCCCTGCAGTAGAAACTACGACCTCAGCCTGACTGTTCACTGGTGGAGTGGATAAGGGCCACTGATCTGGTAACTACTGAACTGGTGATCTGTGCCTGACTGGCCCTCTTCACCCTGCCTTTGGTAAAGGAACACTGATTGCCCTTGAACTGAATCTCTGACCCGACAAAGTCTATCAGCACAAGTTCGGTGTACCCGGGGGATATTGGAGCCCTCTGAAGCTATGGTTCCCGGACTACCCTAGCAAAAGAGAAAACGGACAGCATCTCAGCCAATGTTTCTCCCCAAACAGATATGAACAAAACCGAATGAGTGTGCCCTCTACTGAATTCTGCCCAGAATTCTGCTTGTAAGCTGATACCCTCAGGTAAAACTGGTTCCACCAAATACTAATGCCCGCGGGCCTGATACCCAAAATACTGAATCGGTGCCCGCAGGCCTGATGCCTCAAACTCGCAAACTGATACATGCATTCCCTGTAGAGACGCACTCTAACAAGCACATAGCAGATAAGTGAGAGCGCAAAACACCCCTATGTTGGGTAGGGTTTCCCTGTCCTATTTTGTCAGGAGCTAGGGTTTTACTACGCACGCAGCGGCTTCAAACAACCTATAAACGGGTAAGCAACCTGTCCTAGTTTGGAATGGTCACTATGGATCCGAATATGCACTAGGTCGAATGGTCAAAGGGTGGCCCCAGTAAAACCGGGGTTTGTGTTTTCCATGCTGTCAGAGCCCAGAGCCGATCAGCCTTACGGACATGCCTTGACAAGACAAGCCTCCGGCAAATCGTTCGGGAATGGCATATGGCAAACACGGTGTCCTAGGCGCACCAATGCAAATGCAATGCAAAGAAACACACAAGTGTAGTCAAACCAGATATCATGAGTTCGAGTCAAGTTCTCTAAATCCCCAGCAGAGTCGCCAGAAACTGTAGACGTCCCCCGAACGCCCCGGGAGGGTTAGGTCCCGTTCGTTCATATTGGGGTCACTACAGTTCAAGGACTCAAATGTCACGGTTCTTAATCTCGAACCAAAGAGTCCAAATCCGGCAAATCGTTTTGAAAACAGATTTTTTTTGAAAGAAGTGCCAAACATGGACTGCTTTGCCAGATAACAGAGTCGCCACCTAAATATTTTTAAATGGGAAATTTAGGAAACCCTGACTCGGTGCCAAAGGCCACGTGTCCGTCATCACCAAAGTTGGCTCGGGAACTTGGGTACGATTAGGGAAGGTCACATCGTGAGCACCCCCGCTCGCCCGGTCAAAGACCGGCCTCTACTAACCATGATATCTGATTTTGAAAACATTGTGAGTTTTCTTATCCGGTTATTAGCCTAGGTTTACTATGTGATGCTCGCAGCAAACAAGTATAGACTGGGTCGCCTGAATTGGAACAAAACATTTCATGTTTGTTTGTTTTTGAAAATGATTTGATGGTGCTACCCGCAGGTAGGCTAAGACGCGGATTTGCCACCCTCAGGTGGGCTTAGAAAACATGATTTTGCCACTATCTAGTGGGCTTAAAACAAACATTTGATGAATTGTCCCAATCAGAATAACACAACCTCCACCCACAGGCATTCAAGGCAGTTATATCACATAAGCATATAGCCTCATGGTAAGCATGCTATCATGGCAACACTCACATGCATGCAAGGATGCTAAAGCATAAAACTCACCGAGTACTCCAAGCCAAAACAAAAATGATTAGAAATCATGCATGATCCTAATATACAGAATGCCTAATGCAACGCATGCAATAATGCAAACTATAGCAGGCTCGGCTATTCTAAACATGGCATATGAAATATGCTACAGCTAACATGTATTCAATTTGGAATTGAAATACAAATGCAGTTTGTATGATGCGCGAGCCCGGTGCGTGCAAAACAGATGAATGATGCAACATGCTATCATACTGTATGCTAATCGAAATATGCCCTATATCTAACCATCGTAAGCGGATAAATAAAAGGGAGAAAGAAATGGGGGTTGGAAGACATACATCGCACACACCCACACTTATTACAGTTATGCCCTCGCGCAGAGGGTCCGAATAAATAATAATACAGTCCGAACATGATAAAAGAATATTACAGATTTCTAAGTAATTAGCAATTTAAACTAAGAAAGCTGTAAATCGGTTTGCAAGCCGGGGGCTGCCTCGCTTCTGATGAATGATGTATGCTGGACTGCCTTTGCGCGGAAATCCACTGGGATGCCCCAATTAGCCTCTGTTTGCACTTTTCTCGAAATGCGTGCCAAACTCTGAAAAGTTGTTGATCCTTGATTTTGCTGCAACAGAGAGCAGGAAAAGGCATAGCAATGTATTTCACAATATATGCATGCCTCGATCCTCGTGCCACCAATCACGCATATCGATGCATGATGGCCGAGGAATCGGATTGCAACAACTCATATAGGGTGCAATGCAATGAATGCTACAACAAAACCTAACTCCATCATGGGTAATCCGGAGTATCGGTGACTGGGGAATTGAGACCCGTTCCATCACTCGGAGTACGAAACGTGCCTCGTTTCCCGTGCCCGGGCTAACAACTCCATCCCGAACACGATGCAATATGCAGATATGCATGAAATGCAACTAAGATACAGCCTAGCATGCTCAATGCGTGAAAATGAGACGTCTCGAAATGCGTGCACACGGGCACGCAAACTGAGGCGATGATGTGAATGCAAATCGGATAAAAAACCGAAGTGCCTCGAAATGCGTGCCCACAGGCACGTAAACGAGGCGATGATATGAAGTGGAAATCAGATAAAACCGAAGTACCTCGAAATGTGTGCCCACAGGCACGTAGACCGAGGCGATGATATGAAGTGAAAATCGGATAAAATCGAAGTGCCTCGAAATGTGTGCCCACAGGCACGCACATCGAGGCGATGATATGAAGTGGAAATCGGATAAAACCGAAGTGTCTCGAAATGTGTTCCCAAAGGCACGCACATCGAGGCGATGATATGAAGTGAAAATCGGATAAAACCGAAGTGCCTCGAAATGTGTGCCCACAGGCACGCACATCGAGGCGATGACAAAATGGAATGAAATGGCATACGGAATGCCACGATGGGCTTACACCAACATGGGAGAGCCTCAGCTCACTCACATAGGAGGCCGTGAGATGAAAATGGGTGCCTCAAAATGCGTGCACACGGGCACGCAAATCGAGGCGGTGACATACGCAATGCAATTGACATACGGAATGCAAATTGGGCTTATACTAACATGAGTGGACCTCAGCCACACTCACATCAGATGCCGTCGGGTAAAACAGAGGTGCCTCGAAGTGCGTGCCCACGGCACGCAAACCGAGGCATGGCCCGAAGGCATGAAATAGCACGGGAAATGATATGCAAGCATGCAAACCAAATTTCAGCACTTAAATAAAGGGGAAAACAGTCCCGAAATGATACGAAATGACAATCAATGCATGAAATCATCCCGAAATGTGATTTAAGTACCCGAAATGGCCTACGGCTATGCTAAACATGCAAAATTGATACATGAAAGCAAAAACAGTAGCAAGGCAGCCCCAAATATGGCATTTTTTCAGTAACAAACAAAGCTAAATAACAACCACAAGCATGGCAAAATAGCTTCGCAAAAACGGGGAAAAAGAGAGGAATTACAAAGCAAGTAGTATATACAATGCTCAAACCAGAAAAATCAGTTCTACAAAATTGAAGAGGGGCCAAAAACATGCATATTTACAGTAGATGAGATCCTCTAATTCAGTGTGTAGATATGCTCAAAATGGCATGCAAAATGAGCCAATAAGGGGCTACAACATGAGGTACCATAGGAAAAAGCATCAAACAACTTTAAACCCTTAACAAAAGATGAAGAATAGACAATTCTAAGACACTTTCTAAGCCTGATGAAGACTCAAATCAGTGGCTAAGCAAGCCTAAACAAACATGCAATTTTACGGTAAATTGAAGGATTACAAAACAAGTACCAAAACCAGTCATCAAATGGCCTAAAACCCCTTAACAAAGAATGAATAATGGACCAAAATAAGGCACTCTCTAAGCCTGATGAAGGCTGAAATCCGAAGCATGGTGAGCTTAAAAATGCATGCAAAATGGGAGTGGAACAAGAATTCAAAGCAAGTGATATGTAGAACAAGAAAACCAGGTTGAGCCCTCTTCTCAATGTTGAAGAGGGGCTCAAAATAAGCACAATCACAGTATGTTGCATGCTCCAATCAGATCACAAATAGGTCAAAACAATCATGCAATTTTACGGTAAAATGGAAGCATTTCAAAGGAAGTGCATGACAGAGAAGCCAAACATGGCTGAGCCCTTCTTCAATGTTGAAGAGGGGCTCAAAATAGGCCCACTACAGTTTACCTCATGCTCGAAATCAGATCACTCATAAGCCAAATATTCAATGAAAAATAAAGGCATACAAGATGCTATTGAAGCAAGTGCACCATAGAGGGCTCAAACAGGGTTGAGCCCTTAAACAAAGATGAAAATGAGCTCAAAAGAGGGCTACTTTCAGTAGGGGTCGGAGCTCAACACAATAAGCAAATAGGCTTAAGATTTGAAACAAAAATGAGCTCAAAAGAGGGTGAAGTGTACTTACCCTTGAAGATCAAGACTTTGGTTGCTCTTTGCTTGATGAAAGTTGCTTCTAAGCTTCTCAAGAACCCTCCTTGCTGCTGGAATGGAGTTGGTGATGGTGATGCTAGGTGTTGATGAACAAATGGTGCCAAGACTTGGATGTTTGAAGCCTTTTGGAAGAGAGGAATGGAGGAGATGCATGTATGGAGCTCTCAAGGGATTTTCCTAACCCCAAAACCAGCTGGGAGCTGCTGGTTTTTATGGCCAAAAGAGAGGTCAAAAGGAGGGCCAAAAAGGTGGAAATAATATCTAGATATTTTGCTCTAATATCTAGCAAAATATCTAGATATTTTGCTCTAAATAAAAAGTGGCGTTCGGCCACGAAGTGGGCATCAGAGGCCCCAGTGTTCCTCGGTATGATAAAACAGAGGTACCTGCCAAGAATGAACAGAAATCGATGCAAAATGAATGCTCGGGGCCAAACCGCGGGGTTCGGGGCCCGAAAACCGGCTATAAGCACCGAAAGTGGCATACGGCCACGAAGTGGGTATCTGCGACCCCAGGGTGCCTTGGAATGATGAAACAGAGGTACATGCCAAAAATCGGAAAAAACCGATGCGAAATGAATGCTCGGGGCCAAACCGCGAGGTTCGGGGCTCGAAAACCGGCTATAAGCACCGAAAGTGGCATACGGCCACGAAGTGGGTATCCGCGACCCCAGGGTGCCTTGGATGATGAAACAGAGGTACATGCCAAAAAACCGGAGGAATCGGAGACGGTTGGGCGGTCCCAACCGAGGCACACGGCCTGACGGCTCCGAAAATCGGGAACCGGGCTCCGAAATGGGCAAAATGGCCTACGGCCACGAAAAGTAGCGCACGGCCACCGAGAGATGGTCTACAGGACCACCCCTTCCCTCAGGAAAGAAAACAGAGAAAACTGAGTCTGGTTCGCAAACCGAGACAAGGCACAGAAGAAGGTTCGGAAGTCCGGAGGCGGGCACACGGCCGCGACTCTGAGACTTCTGAACGAGCACAGTATGCAACATCACCGAGCGCTCAACCGGTGACGTCTGAGTCTTAAGGTCGGTCAAAAATGGGGTGTCTACAACCACGCTCGTGCGGTGGCTGAGCGGCTGGAGGGAGAAGAAGGCCCAGCTAGGGCAGGGGCAGACCGCCTGGTGGGGATCGTAGAAGAGACAGCCCTGCGCTCAGCATCCAGATTCAATGAGGCTGAACTGCTGAGGGGGTTATGCTCCGCTCAAATGTAGGTAACCACCTTAGCAGGGGCTCTGCTGAGGAAAGCGGGGGCTGCCAAACTCAAGACAGATGAGGCCAAGGCTCAGCTTGCAAAGTTGAAGAAGGAGAGTGCAAGTTGAGAGACTGCCTACATTGATCTGCAAGCGGTCAAGGTGGAGCTGGAGAACACACGCCGCCAGGTTGTGTCGCTTGAGTTCCAACTGGCTGGCGAGTAGAAGAAGTTGGATGAGGCCCAAAAAGCCTGCGCCGTCGCGGTCGAGTGACATGAAGAGGTAATGAGCAGTAATGAAGAGCTGGTCAGGCAAAGAGATGAGGCAGATGTCAAGATTGGCGATCTGCAGAAGGAATTGGAGGACGAGCGTGCCAAGGCAGTGGAGGAGAGGGGGAGGCTGCAGAAGGAGTTGGAAGCAGAGAGAGCGAAGGCGACGGCGGAGAATGAGAGCCTGAAGAAGGAATTGGAGGAGGAAAGGGCAAAGACTGCGTCTGAAAGGGCGACCCTGCAGAAGGAGCTGGACGAAGAGAGGGCGAAGGCAGCCTGTGAGAGGGCGGCTTATCCCGATCTGTGCGTCGCAGCAGTGGAACAATTCAAAAGGTCTGCTGAATTTCAGGTGGTAGTTGATGCCGCGGTCGCCAGCAGCCTGGCTAGGCAAGAATCTGGGGGGCCGGGCCCATCGAGGACGACTGCTGGAGGCAGAACTGAAGCAGAGGTTATTGAGAGCTTCCAGCAGTCAGACTTCTATAAGCACGAAATGGCTGAGTTCTGGGACAGTGGCTGGAAGATGTTCAAACGTAGAGCTGAAGAATTGTTCCCAGACTTAGACCTCAGTAGTGTGACTATTGGAGAGGACGATGTGGCCCAAACCCCCCTGGATGAGGGCATTGAAGAAGAAGACCTCATTTCCAGTGAGGAGGAGTAACTGGAGAAGAAGAAGAAAAAGACTTTGTATAGACATTGTTTTCGTTTTGTTTTGGTTATTTTCTTTTATTTTATTTTTGCTGTAATGAACTTATGTACAAAGTTGTGAATAAATAAAATTTCAGTTGTGTTTTGCATTTGACTGTTTTTGCTTGTGCGTCTGAAATGGATGAAAACTTGTGATAAAAACTGAATTTAGGAATTCCTCAAGACAGAGTGGGATTGAAATTGTAATAAAAACTGTGTGCAGAGTAAAGTTAAGGACTCCTTAGTGCAGAGTGAAATTGGACTTGTAATAAAAACTCAATGCAGAGTGAAGTTGAACTTGTAATAATGCAAAGTGAAGTTGAACTTGTAATAATGCAAAGTGAAGTTAGGAACTCCTCAATGCAGAGTGAAACTTAAAATGTAATAAAATTATAAGTTTGTGTTTGCCACATTGCTGAAGGAGATTAGTGGTTTATTGGAGTAGGGCTCGGCTTGTAAGGAAACGGGTTGACTTGTAAGAGTTTGATTGAGAAGAAAATAACCTGACTTGGAAAGAAAACGTGTAAGAACGTCTTTGGGATTTGACTAAGCAAAGAGTGGTGTAAAGACTTGGACCTGGAATTGTGACTAAGTGTGTCTACTAATTCCACAAGCTTGAAGTTTGCATAGATGGCTTTGACCGAGTCCTGCACGCGTGCTCAGTTGGGGCTAAGCTATGATTCACTGGCGTTGTAAGTAATTTGGTCTGAACCTGAAATTGTGGTGCTCGGTCTGGCGGAGACTTGTTATGCTTAGGCTGGTTGAGGCTGGGTCTAGCCGAGTGCTTCATGCTCAGTCCGGATGAGGCTTTTAGTGCTCAGTCTGGCTGAGGCTTTTTGTGCTCAGTCTGGCTGAGACTTGTCGTGCTCAGTCTGGCTGAGGCTTTTTGTGCTCAGTCTGGCTGAGGCTTGTCGTGCTCAGTCTGGCTGAGGCTTTAGAGGCTTTTGATGCTCAGTCTGGCTGAGGCTTTAGAGGCTTTTGATGCTCAGTCTGGTTGAGGCTTTTGGATGCTCAGTCTGGCTGAGGTTGTTTATAAGTGCTGCAGATAAAAATGTTATTGAGACAACACACAGATAGCTGAGATATAAAATGGTTGTCATGGATAGTGTAGTCCGATCGATCAAAATTTATATTATGCATCAAAAAGAAAATACTACAATCTGAGCAATACAAAAGTAGGAATTCATTGATAGTAGCGCTTCAAGTGTTCAGCGTTCCAGGGGTGGGGGAGGTCTCGACCTTCCATGTCCTGAAGTCGGTAAGTGCCTGGACGTGGTCGGGCTTTCACAATGTAAGGTCCCTCCCATTTGGCCCCCAGTTTACCCTCAGTCGGATTTTTGGTGGCAAGAGTTGCTTCTCTCAAGACAAGGTCCCCTTCAGCGAACTCCCTTGGTCGGACTTTGCGGTTGTAGTGTGTTCTCATTTTCTGTTGGTATGAGGCCAACCTGACAGCAGCGGTCTCTCTGAGCTCTTCAATTAGGTCCAGGTCTGCCCGATGGAGCTCTTCGGTTAGTGCTGGATCCGGATGTAAAACCCTAGGAGTAGGCAGACCGACTTCCACCGGGATAACCGCCTCAGCGCCGTATGTTAAGCGGAAAGGGGTTTCCCTAGTGGGAGTCCGAGCTGTAGTTCGGTAAGCCCAGAGTACATTCGGTAATTCCTCAGCCCAAAGTCCCTTAGCAGCTTCTAGCTTAGTTTTGATGATCTTCAGAAGAGAACGGTTGGTGACCTCAACTTGGCCATTGGCTTGGGGATGACCGGGGGAAGAGAAACATGGTTGAATCTGGAGGTCTGCACAGAACTTCCTATATTTGGCGTCGTCGAATTGTTTGCCGTTGTCGGAGACGATGACCTGAGGGATGCCAAACCTGCAAACGATCGATTGCCAGATAAACTTGGTTGTGTTCCGCTCGGTAATGGTGGTGGCAAGGGATTCTGCCTCTACCCACTTGGTGAAGTAATCAATGGCGACAATCGCGAACTTGGTCTGGCCTCGGCCGGTGGGAAGTGGACCGACCAAATCGATTCCCCATTTGGCGAATGGATAGGGACTGCAGAGGGTGATCAACTCTGTAGGAGGAGCATGGGGGATGTTGGCAAAACGTTGACACTTATCACATTTGAGCACGAAATCTGTCGCATCTTGATTGAGAGTTGGCCAGAAATAACCAGTACGGAGTATTTTGTGGGCTAGAGACCTGCCGCCCGAATGATTACCACAAACTCCCTCATGGATTTCCCGTATTACATAGGTTGCTTGAGCCGAATTGAGACATCGCAAATACGGGCGTGAAAAGCCACGTTTGTACAAGATGCCACTAACGAGGATGTAATTGGACGATCGGGCCCTGACTTTGGCGGCTTGCTGTTGGTCGTCTGGAAGTTCCCCCGTTGTCAAAAATAGAAAGATGTCTGACGCCCAAGGGATGGGCTCGTTTTGGAGGAACTATACTTCTTGCTGATCGGGGGAAATGACAGGGTAGGACAGGTATTCGAGGCGGACACCATGGCTGAGGTCGGACTAGTCTGCGAAAGCCAACTGAGCCATCTTGTCTGTCTTGGAGTTTTCTGCCCGAGAAATGTGCTTGATGTGGAAGGTATTGAAGAGGCGAACAAGGGGAAGTGCAATGTCCCTGTAAGCCCGCATTGTGTCCTCCTTGGCATCGAATTCCCCCGTGATTTGTCTGACGATGAGCTGGGAGTCGCTAAACACCCGGATGTGGTTGACACCAATATCCTTGGCTAGGCGAAGACCTGCTATCAATGCCTCATATTCGGCCTCATTATTACTGGCAGCAAACAAGAAACGGAGAGCACATTTGAAGTAACCGCCCTCAGGGGTGGTGAGGATGAGGCCAGCCCCACTACCTTCCCTGCGGGATGATCCGTCGACGTTGAGAGTCCAAGAATGAGGGTCTTCTGGCTCGGTAGGGGTTGGTGGGGGTGGAGGGGCAGTGGTTGGATAGGATTAGTGAATTCCAGGATGAAATCTGCGACAGCATGTCCCTTAATTGCTGTTCGCGGCCGGTAGGTGATGTCAAACTGGCTGAGTTCCACTGACCACTACATGAGTCTGCCAGAGAGTTCTGGTTGCTGCATGACCTTCTTTAAGGGTTGGTCGGTGAGGACTACTATGGAATGGGCTTGGAAGTAAGGACGGAGCCGTCTGGAGGCGGTAACCAATGCCAAGGATAATTTTTTTAACAGTGGATAATTCTGCTCCGCTCCCCTGAGAGCTCGACTGATGTAGTAGACCGGCCGTTGGACAGAGCCGTCTTCCCTAATAAGAGCCGCACTGACTGCGGTGCTTGACACGGCTAAATAGAGGAAAATGGGCTCGCCCGTGATTGCCTGTGAAAGGAGGGGGGATTGGCCATGCACTGCTTCAACTGCTTAAAAGCCTCTTCAGATTCAGTTGTCCATTCAAAAGTTTGCCGAAGGACTTTGAAGAATGGTAGGCACTTGTCCGTTGCGCGGGAAATGAAGCGGTTGAGGGCTGCAACTCGGCCAGTGAGCCTTTGAACCTCCTTAACCGTTCTGGGTGACTGCATCTCAATCAAGGCCTTGATCTTTTCGGGGTTAGCTTCAATGCCGCGCTGGCTGACCATGAAACCCAAAAACTTCCCAGATCCTACGCCGAAGGCGCACTTCTCTGGGTTGAGCTTCATTTGGTACTTGCGTAGGGTGGCGAAGGTCTCTCACAGGTCGGTCAGATGATCAGTGGAGAGTTTGCTCTTGACTAGCATGTCGTCGACATATACTTCCATATTCCGACCTATCTGATGATGGAAAACGGTGTTGACCAACCATTGGTAGGTGGCCCCAGCATTCTTTAGTCCGAATGGCATCACACGATAGTGGTAAGTACCTCGGTCGGTAATGAAGGAGGTATGTTCCTGGTCGGACGGGTTCATCAAGATTTGGTTGTACCCAGAGAAAGCATCCATGAAGCTGAGCATCTGATGACCGGCCGTGGCGTCAACCAGCAGATCTATGTGGGGAAGATGATAGCTGTCTTTGGGGCAAGCTCGGTTCAGGTCAGAGTAATCGACACAGAGTCGCCATTTGCCATTATTCTGTGGACTAGGACCACGTTTGTGATGAATTGGGCCTCAAGGAGCTTGTCGGCCTCTGCTGCAATAAGAGTATTGCGCTCCGGATGGAAGATGCGCTGCTTCTGGCGGTAGGGTCGGAAATGGGGTTCGATGCTGAGGCGATGGGTTATGAAGGAGGGGTCAATACCCGGCATGTCTGAATGGGTCCAGGCAAATACATCATTGTGCTCGGTCAGGAGGGCAGTAAGGTCGGCCTTGGCTTGGGGGATAGTTGGCTGCCGATTTTGGCAGTTTTGGTTGGGTTGGTGGGGTCGATGGGAACCTCAACGAGCTCCTCCACAGGTTCTCCTCTGACCAGCTCGTCCTCATCTCGGACGTCAAGGCCTTCGATGATCATTGCCTCCTTCAGCTTGACTTCCTTGAGTGAGGCAACATAACACTCCCTGGCCATGGTCTGCTCTCCTCTGACTGTTCCGACCCCGAGATCGGTGGGAAACTTGATGGCAAGGTGATAGGTGGATGTGATGGCTTGGAAGGCATTTAGGGCAGTGCGGCCAATGATGATGTTGTAGGCAGATGGGCAGTTGACCACAAGGAAGGTGAGCAACTTCGTGGTCTGCCGTGGGTATTCGCCGATCGTGATAGGGAGATCGATGGAACCGATGGAGGTCACACGGTCGCCAGTGAAACCGACCAGAGGGGTTTGGAGAGGAGACAAACTTTCTTCCCCAATCTTGAGCTGGCAGAAGCAATTGAGGAAGATGATGTTTGAAGAGCTGCCGTTGTCGATGAGAACTCGTCTGACCTTGTAGATGGAGAGGATGGCAGAGATGACAAGGGGGTCATCATGTGGGTAACGGATGCCTGTACAGTCGGCGTCCGTGAAGGTGATAGGTTCGGTCCACTGTTTCGGCTGTTTAGAGGGTCGGTCCACCGTTGCCACTGCTTTGTCTGAGCCTTGCCTTATTTTTCTGAGTTCTGCCTTCTGAGCTGAGCGGGATGGTCCCCCACAAGCAAGGCCGCCTGAAATAACTCTGATCTCTCCAACTGGTGGAGGGGGATTAACTGGCGGTCGAGGCTGTTGCGGAGGGCGATCATGGCCTTGGTTAGGTGGGGCTAGCTGCCGGGGCGGGGTGCGCCGGCGATTGTTTCTGTGGGGCTCGGTTCTTTGCCTCTGCTGGGGGCGGGTGTCCGTGAACCGGCTAAGATGTCCCTGACGTATGAAGGTCTCGATCTGATCTTTGAGGTTAATGCACTCGTCAGTGTTATGGCCATGGTCCTGGTGGAAACGGCAATATTTGGACTGATCTTTCCGATTGGAAGGGGTTCGTGAAGGCATGGGCCATTTGAGGGGGTAGTCTCATTGGATCTGATTGAGGACGTGTTCCATGGGAGAGTTGAGGAGTGTGTACCACTCGAACTGACCGGGCGGTCGGGCGGGTGCCGACCGGTTAGCTCGGGGGGGTCGGTCGTTATAGTGGGGTGTTTGGCTATTATACTGGGCGTTCCTGGGTTCTGAGTCTTTTCTCTTGTCTCTGGGGGTCGGGTTTTTAGTTATTGGATCCTGCCGAGCGGCCAGTGAATCTTCAGCATTCATGTATTTTTGGGCTTTGGAGAGTAGGGCTGCCATGGAGGTCGGAGGGTTTTTAGAGAGGGAGAAAAGGAAATCGGACGACCGCAGACCGGCCATGAAAGCCGTGAGGATGACCTTGTCGTCGTTTTCCGCTACTTGCAGGGCTTCGGTGTTGAAGCGGGTAACGAAGCTGCGCAGCGATTCCCCCTCGGTTTGACGAATGTTGAGAAGTTGGGTGGCCGGGCGTCGTTGGCGCTGGGCTCCAATAAAATGGCTCAGGAAAGAGTCACTGAGGTGCTGAAAAGTGGAGACGGAGTCTGCCGGTAACTGGCTGAACCACAGTCGAGCTGACCCCTCAGTGTCACGGGGAAAGCTCGACACATGATCTCGTCAGGGAAAGCATGGAGGATCATGAGGGTTCGGTAGGTCTCCAGATGGTCGACTGGATCCGTCGTACCGTCAAAAGAATCGATGGTGGGCATCTTGAACTTGGCGGGCAGAGGCTTGTCCCGGATGGAAGCAACAAATGGTGAGTTTGCCGTGGTGGAGGGTTTATGCTGGATGTTCTGCATGACCCCTTGGAGTTGGAGCTTCATGGCTCGAAGTTCAGCGTCCCAGAGGGGAACGTTGTCACCCCCGGAGGGAAATAGGGGCTGGACGCTGCTGGCTTCCCCTTCAGGGGCTGGTGTTATGACCGATGGATGTGGGAGTGGAGGAGGTGGATTTATATGTGGGGGATGAGGTTGCAAACCTTCCAGGTTAGGTGGATAGGGTTGCGGGACAGCATCGCCCGGGGCTCGTTCTTGGTTGGGTGGAATATCTGGAGGTGGTGGAGGAGGCATGGGGAGGTTTCTTTGAAGTAAAGCATTGATCAGGGCCTGGTTTTGCTCGGCCATGCGGTTAATGCTGTTGGTAAGTTCGATGAAATACTGTGGTGGGTTGTTTGGATTGGGAGGGTCGGTTTGATAATCGGCAGCATTATGGTGAGAAGCCATGGATCTAGTCGTGACCATACACTTTGATGGGTGAGAGGAAAAGGTTACTGGGACAGGGTCTCCGGCGACAATGAACACAACTGGCGCACGGATAAACCAACGTTCCCACAGACGGCGCCAACTGATAGTACAGTTTGTTCCTGTGTATGGATCGGACTCGTCTAAGCTCCTCAAGCCCGCATAGAAATGGTCTAGCCCACCGAGTCACCTGCAAACAAGTTCAACGGGGAACGGGGTAGTCCCCCAGTGAACCCTCCGACGAGCAAGTTAGAAAGAGGAGTAGAATGTAGAGAGAGAGATTGGAAATAGAAAAGCTTAACCTTCTTCTTGTCTTCAACGTTTGCTTATATCCTTTGGTAATCATTTCACTGTCCCTTCCGACCTGCCCTCCTCGCCGAAAGTCTATGTTGTAGCTTACCTTGTTCAGGGTAAAGGGGTCCTGTTCCGACGGGGAGGTGTTGTCGTAATAAATGCTGTGATGGGCTGCATTAATGGTGATGTGCAGTGGCAATAACTTTGCAGATCTTTGTCTGGCTCGTCCTTCACCTGCCATGTGTCTGAATGTCATTGGCTCTTTATGCCATGTTGGATTCCAGCTGTTCTGGACCTGACCAGCTGGGTTATGTATTGGGCTCCAAGCGATGGGCTTGGGTTGTTTATAGTGATTCATGGCCTTTGTGGGCTTGTACACATCAAAAAATATTATAAATTGAAAACTAATAATAGCTTATTTGGACTAAGTTGGTGTCACACTCTAAGTTTTCTATAATTAGAGAAGCGAAAAAACTGAAATTTGGAATATGATAGGTATTTGAACAAAGCATGGAAGATCAAATGTTGAGGCAGGAATTAGATTTCTTATTGGAAAAGCAAGAGGTATATTCGATTGGAATACACAATATTTTCATCTAATGGCCTCTTTTCGTGCAAGCAAAAAAAGAGTGGTGTTTTTGTGGGCTGATGATGGATCCTTTATTTCTGATCCAATGGCGATTGAACGAGCTTTTGTGCATCATTTCAAGAAGATTTTTCATTCGGACTCTACATGTACTCAATCTAATACTCAATCGGGCTATCCAACCCATTTTAATTTTTTCAATGTGATTAATTGTAGATTGAGTGATGCACAAAAATGTTGCTTGGATGCTCCTTTCTTGCTTTCTTGGAGTCAGAAATTAAGCCAGTTATATTCTCTATGGGATGTTTGAAAGGTCCAAGGCATGATGGAATGATAGCTATGTTTTATCAACGACACTGGGGTATTGTGGGTAGTTTGATTTGTGATTTGGTGCTTTCCGTTCTTAATTCAGGAGTTTTGCCTAGGGGAGCTCAATCAAACTTTTTTGGCATTGATCCCTAAGAACAAAGCTCCTCAAACAATGATTTTAGGCCAATTAGTCTCTGTAATGTTCTTTACAAAATTATTGCTAAGGTGCTTGCCAATAGATCACATAGTGTTCTTCCACATTTGATTTCGCCTTTTCAAAATGCTTTTGTTTGGGGGTAGATTGATTTCTGATAATGTTCTTTTAGCTCATGAGTTGGTGGAGTTCATTTGTAAAATGAAGGAGGGATCCAAGTCGTATTTTTCTCTAAAATTAGATATGAATAAAGCCTATGATAGAGTGAGTTGGGATTTTCTACTTTAGATCATGGGTATTATGGGTTTCAATCATTAATGGATTAATTTAATTTCATAGTGTATTTCTACCATGTCCTTTGCGGTTTTAGTAAACTTTGGGCGTTCTGAGTGGTTTCAACCTCGTTGTGGGTTGTGTCAAGTGTTGGAGATCACCCCATGTGAGGAGTGATCTCTTCTCCATGTGAAGCCAACGCAGCAACACAGCTTGCCAACCGACAAGTCACAAAGGTGGATAGCCACTTTTGTGAAGGAACAACTGGCCATGTGCAAGGCCAGCCAACCTCTCCACTTTTGCTTCAATGTATAAATGGAGAGGCTGAGGAGAGAGTTGAGAGAGAGAGAGAGAGAAAGAGCAAACAAGAGAGAGTGAGAGATGTGAGGCGGAGAGACCGTCTCTCTTGGTGTGAGAGATGGAGATTGATGAGTGGGTGAGTGAAGAGAGTGTGAGCTCCTCCTCTATCGTAATCTTTCTGTAATCTCTCCATTATTATTGTCATGACCCGAACCCGCCCCCTATGGGTTAGGGACATAACCGGCCAGTAATCCTGTGATTACCTACGGCCTCAGAACAAAACAGACATAACTCGTCAGAGTAAAGGAGCCAAACGGAAGCAAAAATTTAAAACTTTGTTCATAGAGCCGTGCTTATATGCACATCAAACAAACCATACTCATATATGTTAATAACCCACATCAAAAGTACAGTAGCATAAACTTCTTTACAGACAGGATCATCTAAACTGAGCCAACCCATAACAGACTATATACAAATATACACAAAGTCCTTGCCAACAAGACAAAACGTAAGTGCATAACAAAATGGCAAGGATGGGTCTCGTGCGTGAGACACAAGGCTAGCTCTCCAAAACTCGTGTTGTTCATGGTAGACTTCACTGGGGCTGGGTTTGGACTTCTCTTGGCTCACCTACAAACACATGAATGAGCGTGAGCGATAGCCCAGTGAATAATATCAAATACAGAAGTTACATAACAATGTAGAACAACAGGTTCCAAACGGCCTTGGGCCCAATTCATATTTCTATTTAACAGATATATATAACTATACGAATTTCAAATCAAGTGACTTGTAGTTTCAACATTCTGGCCTTTGGCCCATTCAAACTTCCATTCATGTCAAAACGGCCTTCGGCCCACTCATTTATGTCAAAACGGCCTTCGGCTCGATCATTCTCGTCAAACGGCCTTCGGCCCACTCATTCATGTCAAAACGGCCTTTGGCCCGTTCATATAAGTCAAAACGACCTTTGGTCCATTCATATAAGTCAAAACGACCTTCGGTCCATTCATATAAGTCAAAACGACCTTCGGTCCATTCATATAAGTCAAAACGACCTTCGGTCCATTCATTTCTACCAAAACGACCTTCGGTCCATTCAATTCTATCAAAACGACCTTTGGTCCATTTGTTTATCAAAACGACCTTTGGTCCATTTATGTTTATCAAAACGACCTTCGGTCCATTCATTTATTCGTGTCAGACTTTTGTCCACAATCCCAATTAGCAACTCATAAAGCTTATAAGGGAATTAAACAATTGGACATTCACAAGCATTCGAATATCGATATTACTCACAGTGATCGGCTTGTGGATTTGCCCTGGAGCTTGACCCTACACATTTCATGAACACAAAAGGGGTCACTAACAGTTCAATCCGTTCTTTGATTCACATATTCCTCTTTAGGCTTTATTCTTATCTCATTAACTCATTTACAATGCTTAACATATGCCTAAGAGTGTTTACAAGTGAAAGAGAACGGAAAACGAAACACAGAACGAGCATACAAAATTTCAGAGAACAGGGTCCCCGCTCGAGCGTCAACTTCCCCGCTCGAGCGGACCCTTAAGGCCTGCAAAAGTACTGGTTGCATGAAAAATACGCTCGAGCGCGTAATAGAGAGCTCGAGCGGAAGGCCTGTCTACAAAACTCCCCGCTCGAGCGTGAGATATCCCTCGAGCGGACATCCAACTCCGCAAAAAGTGCTGGGAGCACGATTTTCCCGCTCGAGTGTCATGTTCCACGCTCGAGCGGACCTCAAAATTCTGGAAAACCCAGATTTGTGTTCTTGAGCTTCATTTCGACTTCCAACCAACCATTCATGCATGTTATGGCTCAAATTGCACATTTACACATGTTAACATGCTACCAATACAAGATTACAACATTAGGAAGCTCAATTTCTTGATTTATCTACATGCATGTCCCAAAATATGTCAAACTCAACACCAACATAACAAACTCATGCATTCAAGCTCATATCTTCTCAAATTGTACATGCATGTGATGAATTAGACACATTCTCAACTTAGATAACACAAATGGTGATCAAACATGAGTTTCCTTTAACATTTCACATGGATTATGCACATTTGTGCTCAAACATGCAATCTCAAAGTAATTTCTTCCATGCATGCACTTATTAGGCTTCAATTCAACAAACCCAACCCAATTTCATTTTAACCTTACTCTTGATCACCAAATTAGCTTGAACACACAAAATCACAAACTAAATCCAAGAATTACTCACCTAGAAGCTTTGATCTCCTAAGCTCTAGTCAATTCTTGAGCTAAATCTCCAAGATTTCCAAGCTTTAGGCCAAATTTGCACAATTCTCTCCTCTCTCACTCTAACAGCCGGCCTTGCCTCTCTCCAGAGAGTTGATCAGCCCAAATGAAGTTAAAGGAAGGGAATTGAGTGTAAAATGCCTTTACATAGATCCCCACTCACAATATAATAATAATAATAAAGCAATTTGGCACTATTCATCAATTTAATCGATTTAATCTAACCCGAATCAATTTTCAATTAAATTTCACCGTAGGCTCTAAAAATTACGCTAATCACAATGGCGTAATCAATTTCGGGTTCTGTGGCCGATAAGGCCCTCAATTTAATTTCCAAAGCAGATTATTCAAACAAATATTCCTACGGTGAACAGATAGAATTTCAAGATCACATTTATTCACATAATGACACATAAAATCATGCTAAACACATAATCATACTCAAATTAAGGACCAATTAGCATAATACAGAACAGGGGTATCACAGTCTTCCCCCTTTAGGAAGTTTGGTCCTCCAAACTTGAGTTACCTTCGTCGGGAAACAAATGTAGATAGCGTAGTCGCATTTCCTCCTCTTTTTCCCACGTGGCATCTATACCATAGTGTTCCTTCCATTCAACTTTCACCATCGGGATGGTTTTGCTTCTCAACGTTTCACTTGCCGATCAACAATTCTTCCGGCCATTCCGCATATTCCATATTTTCATCAATAGCAACCCGGTGATAATCAATCACATGAAACGGGTCTCGGAGGTAACCCCTCAACATCGACACATGAAAACATTATGGATTTGCTCGAATCCCGGTGGCAAAGCTACTCTGTAGGCAACTGGACCAAGCCTCTCCAAAATCTGAAACGGCCCAATGTAACGGGGCGACAACTTGCCCTTCTTTCCAAACCGGACTTGGCCTTTCATCGGGGAAACACGGATGAACATGGTCACCAACCTCATACTCAAGAGGTCTTCTCGAACGTCTGCATAATTCTTTTGTCGGTCCTGAGCTGTTTTGAGCCTTTGGCGAATAACCTTGATTTTCTCAGAAGTGTCTTGCACAATTTCTGGCCCAAGCAAAGCTCTATCCCCGACCTCTGTCCAACAAATAGGTGATCTACACCTCCTACCATACAGAGCCTCGTATGGTGCCATACCGATGCTGGAGTGGAAGCTGTTATTATAAGCAAACTCTGCAAGTGGCAAATAGTCTTCCCAACTCCCCTGAAAATCCAAGGCACACATGCAAGCATATCTTCCAAAGTTTGTATCGTTCGTTCTGACTGCCCGTCTGTCTGTGGGTGGAATGCAGTACTGAATCTTAGTTCTGTTCCCATAGCTTCCTGCAAACTCTTCCACAATCTAGATACAAATTTCGGATCTCTATCCGACACAATAGATACCGGAACTCCGTGTAAACGGACAATCTCATCAACATAAATAGTAGCCAATCTATAAGCAGTAAATGTAGTTTTGACAGGCAGAAAATGTGCAGATTTAGTCAGTCTATCAACTACAACCCAAACAGAATCCATACCTCGAGAAGTCCGAGGTAGGCCAACAACGAAATCCATAGTCACATGTTCCCACTTCCATTCAGGAATAGGGAGAGGTTGAAGTAGACCGCCTGGTTTCTGATGTTCAGCTTAACTTGCTGACACTGAAAGCACTTGGACACATATTCTGCAATCTCTTTCTTCATTTTAGGCCACCAATAGGTTTGTTTCAAGTCCCGATACATTTTATTGTTACCCGGATGCATAGCAAATACGGATCTGTGGGCTTCATCTAGGACCCTCTTCTTTAGTTCCGGGATATCAGGGACACATAGTCCGTTTCGGAATTTCAACACTTCATTCTCAATGCCAAACTCTGCTTTCGAACTTGTCTCAAATTCATTAATCACCTTTTTGAGGAACTCATCCTCTTTCTGCTTCTGTTTGATTTCATCAACAATGGCCGGCTCGGTGGTAATAGCGGCTACCAATCCGCCCTGCCCACATACTATTACTTCAATTTCAGACCTCTCAAAGTCTTGCAAAATTTCCCTTTGTTCTGTAAGCAAACAAGCCATACTCCCTGTTGATTTTCTGCTCAAGGCATCAGCAACTGTATTAGCTTTCCCGGGGTGTACTGAATCTCAAGATCATAGTCTTTGATCAGTTCAAGCCATCTTCTCTGTCGCATATTCAGTTCTTTCTTGTGTAAAGAAGTATTTTAGGCTCTTGTGATCTGTGTAGACTTCACACTTTGCCCATACAAATAATGCCGCCAAATTTTCAAAGCAAAAACAACTGCGGCCAATTCCAGGTCATGCGTTGGATAATTCTTCTCATGTGGCCTCAACTGTCGGGAGGCGTAGCAATAACTTTTCGCTCTGCATTAACACACAACCCAAACCTTTATAAGACGCATCACTGAATATTACAAAATTTCCGTACCTGAAGGTAGTGTCAAAATTGGTGCAGTGGTCAATCTTGTTTTCAGTTCTTGAAAAGCAGATTCTCTTTCATCATTCCATTCAAAAGGTTGCCCTTTACGTGTCAATTGGGTAAGAGGCACGGCTAGTTTCGAAAAGTCCTTCACAAACCTCCGGTAGTACCCAGCTAAGCCCATAAAACTGCGAACCTCTGTCACATTAGTCGGTGTAGGCCAATTCACAATTGCCTCTATTTCTGCGGGTCCACTGAAATTCCTTCCTTGTTGATCACATGCCCTAAGAAAACAACTTTATCCAACCAAAACTCACATTTCTTTAGTTTAGCAAATAATTTCCTTTCTCGAAGTATTTGTAAAACAGTCCTCAAATGATGTTTATGTTCAAGTCTATCTTTAGAGTATATCAAAATCATCGATGAAGACTACAACAAACTCATCAAGGTAGGTTTTAAAAATTCTATTCATTAGGTCCATAAATGCTGCCGGAGCATTAGTCACCCCAATGGCATAACAAGAAACTCAAAATGACCATACCTCGTTCTGAATGCTGTTTCTCGACATCCTCTGCCTTAACTTTCAGCTGATGATACCGGATCTCAAATCAATCTTATAAAACACCTGTGATCCCTGCAACTGGTCAAATAATTCATCAATACGGGGTAAGGGATACTTGTTCTTTATCGTTACCTTGTTCAATTCCCGATAATCGATGCACAGGCGCAAGGTACCATCCTTCTTTTTCACAAATAACACCGGTGGCCCCCAAGGCGAAGTGCTAGGCCGGATAAACCCCTTGTTAAGCAGGTCTTGCAACTGTTCTTTCAATTCTTTCATCTCGGCAGTAGCCATTCTGTAGGGAGTCTTAGAAATAGGCTGGGTGCTTGGCACAGTCTCAATAGTAAACTCTATCTCTCTGTCTACCAATTCCCCTGGTAATTCATCTGGGAATTCTCTAACAATAGGAATATCATTCAATTCAACATTCACAGATTGTTCAGTCAACACATAGCACAGATAACCCTGGCACCCTTTCCTGATCAGTTTACATGCTTTCATTGCAGATATCAAATAAGGTGGAGGCACTACCCCATTACCCACAAACACAATTTCCTTTTGTTCTGGTGGTTTAAATACAACCCTTTTTGTCACACAATCTATGGTGGCACAATACTTAGTCAACCAATCCATGCCCAAAATTACATCAAAATGTCTAAAGTTCAAGGGCAATTAATCCTCAATATGCATGTCACAAAACCGATATATATAGTCACATAACACAGATTCCCCCGATGGAGCAGACACACACAACAAATATGGCAATAACTCTAGGGGTCTTTTCAGTCTAGATGCAAATGTATATGTCACAAATGAGTGTGTTGATCCAGAATCAATTAATACAAAGGCATCCTGATTACATATTGAAATAGTACCTGAGACAACGGCATTGGCATTCCGTGTATCGCCCGGAACAAGTGCAAAAACTCTCCCCTGTCTCACTGTCTCCCCAGTAGTAGCAGATCTCAAAGTATTTCCCGGCTTTGGAACTGATGCAGTTGAACCAGCTGCTAGTTTCCCACTGTTCTGATTACATTCTCGGGCCATGTGCCCTTGTTTCCCACATTTGAAACAGGCTCCTGATGTACGGTAACAAACTCCACGGTGCCTTTTGCTACAAACGTTGCACATGGGAGCTGTGTCTCGGGAAGAATTTGAAGTAGTGGAGGAGCCCGTGTTTTGCTTTTTCAGAAATTTCTTTTTCGAAAAGAAGCCTTGCCTTTTGTTACCCTTCCATTCCGTTACTGGCTTAGCTTGTCTAGCTATATTAGCCTCTGATATGATGGCCCTGTCAAGCACCCCAATATAGGTTTCCAACTTTAGAACATTCACCCTCTCTAGGATGTCACTGCGGAGTCCACCTTCAAAGTGTCTTGCCTTCTTATAATCGGTGTCAATCACATGTGGTGCAAACCTGGCCAATTCAGTGAACTTGGCCTCATACTCAGCCACTGTCATGCTATCTTGCTTGAGTTCCATGAACTCGGCTACTTTCCTATCCCGAACGCATTACGGGAAGTACTTGTCATAAAAGATCTCCAGAAATTTTACCCAATCCACATCTTTATGATTTTCTCGCATCAACATCCACCATCTTCTTGCTTCGTTTTCTAGCATAAAAGTGGCTAGGAGCACTTTCTGAGTCTCTGAACAGGGGAACACTTCAAATAATTTCTCAATGCCGAGGACCCACGCTTCGGCTTTCAACGGATCTAATCCCCCATGGAACTGTGGTGGTTTCATTTTCTTGAATTCCTTGGTGAGAGCTATTATCCGATCATCATTTTGATTATCTGGCACGGGTGGTGCCGGAGGTGGAGGTGGCGGGTGTGGTTACTGCCACTGTTATTGCCACTCCTGTTGCTGTCTCAAAGCTTCTGCCATTTCTTGGATCAATCTTTCCATCCTGTCTATTCTGGCAGTAGAGGACTCCTCTATCTCATCACCTCTGGTTCTCACCATCTGATTAAACTTGCATTATATTTCATACAAAAGATTCACAAATGTATACACTAAGAGCACACATATTCAAATGATTTGCAATGCAAGTAGTTCACAACTTACACATATAATTGTTCATATCAAAACATTTAAGCATATAATCAATGCTTCCAAATTCATATTTATCACATGAATGCATCCTAGATCTTATTTAGACGCTTATTGCTCTTTTTGGACAAGTGTGTGAGTTATTAACTCGTGTTCTGATACCACTCTGTCATGACCCGAACCCGCCCCCTATGGGTTAGGGACATAACCGGCCAGTAATCCTGTGATTACCTACGGCCTTAGAACAAAACAGACATAACTCGTCAGAGTAAAGGGGCCAAACGGAAGCAAAAATTTAAAACTTTGTCCATAGAGCCGTGCTTATATGCACATCAAACAAACCATACTCATATATGTTAATAACCCACATCAAAAGTACAGTAGCATAAACTTCTTTACAGACAGGATCATCTAAACTGATCCAACCCATAACAGACTATATACAAATATACACAAAGTCCTTGCCAACAAGACAAAACGTAAGTGCATAACAAAATGGCAAGGATGGGTCTCGTGCGTGAGACACAAGGCTGGCTCTCCAAAACTCGTGTTGTTCATGGCAGACTTCACTGGGGCTGGGTTTGGACTTCTCTTGGCTCACCTACAAACACATGAATGAGCGTGAGCGATAGCCCAGTGAATAATATCAAATACAGAAGTTACATAACAATGTAGAACAACAGGTTCCAAACGGCCTTGGGCCCAATTCATATTTCTATTTAACAGATATATATAACTATACGAATTTCAAATCAAGTGACTTGTAGTTTCAACATTCTGGCCTTTGGCCCATTCAAATTTCCATTCATGTCAAAACGGCCTTCGGTCCACTCATTTATGTCAAAACGGCCTTCGGCCCGATCATTCTTGTCAAACGGCCTTCGGCCCACTCATTCATGTCAAAACGGCCTTTGGCCCGTTCATATAAGTCAAAACGACCTTCAGTCCATTCATATAAGTCAAAACGACCTTCGGTCCGTTCATTTCTACCAAAACGACCTTCGGTCCATTCAATTCTATCAAAACGACCTTTGGTCCATTTATGTTTATCAAAACGACCTTCGGTCCATTCATTTATTCGTGTCAGACTTTTGTCCACAATCCCAATTAGCAACTCATAAAGCTTATAAGGGAATTAAACAATTGGACATTCACAAGCATTCGAATATCGATATTACTCACAGTGATCGGCTTGTGGATTTGTCCTGGAGCTTGACCCTACACATTTCATGAACACAAAAGGGGTCACTAATAGTTTAATCCGTTCTTTGATTCACATATTCCTCTTTAGGCTTTATTATTATCTCATTAACTCATTTACAATGCTTAACATATGCCTAAGAGTGTTTACAAGTGAAAGAGAACGGAAAACGAAACACAGAACGAGCATACAAAATTTCAGAGAACAGGGTCCCCGCTCGAGCGTCAACTTCCCCGCTCGAGCGGACCCTTAAAGCCTGCAAAAGTATTGGTTGCATGAAAAATACGCTCGAGCGCGTAATAGAGAGCTCGAGCGGAAGGCTTGTCTACAAAACTCCCCGCTCGAGCGTGAGATATCCCGCTCGAGCGGACATCCAACTCCGCAAAAAGTGCTGGGAGCACGATTTTCCCACTCGAGCGTCATGTTCCACGCTCGAGCGGACCTCAAAATTCTGGAAAACCCAGATTTGTGTTCTTGAGCTTCATTTCGACTTCCAACCAACCATTCATGCATGTTATGGCTCAAATTGCACATTTACACATGTTAACATGCTACCAATACAAGATTACAACATTAGGAAGCTCAATTTCTTGATTTATCTACATGCATGTCCCAAAATATGTCAAACTCAACACCAACATAACAAACTCATGCATTCAAGCTCATATTTCTCAAATTGTACATGCATGTGATGAATTAGACACATTCTCAACTTAGATAACACAAATGGTGATCAAACATGAGTTTCCTTTAACATTTCACATGGATTATGCACATTTGTGCTCAAACATGCAATCTCAAAGTAATTTCTTCCATGCATGCACTTATTAGGCTTCAATTCAACAAACCCAACCCAATTTCATTTTAACCTTACTCTTGATCACCAAATTAGCTTGAACACACAAAATCACAAACTAAATCCAAGAATTACTCACCTAGAAGCTTTGATCTCCTAAGCTCTAGTCAATTCTTGAGCTAAATCTCGAAGATTTCTAAGCTTTAGGCCAAATTTGCACAATTCTCTCCTCTCTCACTCTAACAGCCGGCCTTGCCTCTCTCCAGAGAGTTGATCAGCCCAAATGAAGTTAAAGGAAGGGAATTGAGTGTAAAATGCCTTTACATAGATCCCCACTCACAATATAATAATAATAATAAAGCAATTTGGCACTATTCATCAGTTTAATCGATTTAATCTAACCTGAATCAATTTTCAATTAAATTTCACCGTAGGCTCTAAAAATTACGCTAATCACAATGGCGTAATCAATTTCGGGTTTTGTGGCCGATAAGGCCCTCAATTTAATTTCCAAAGCAGATTATTCAAACAAATATTCCTACGGTGAACAGATAGAATTTCAAGATCACATTTATTCACATAATGGCACATAAAATCATGCTAAACACATAATCATACTCAAATTAAGGACCAATTAGCATAATACAGGACAGGGGTATCACAATTATAGTGATAACCGGCTACTTTCCCATGGATGTAGGCAGTGAGGCCGAACCACGTTAAATATGGTGTCTCCTTGAGTGTGGGTGTGTTTTTCTGCTTGGTATAATTTCTGGAAGGTTTTGGGCGGATCCCGATCCCCAACAAGTGGTATCAGAGCGAGGTGAAGAGAAATAGTGTATTTTTCCGAAATGGCCCAGAAATCAAGTTTCTTGAAATCAAGTTTTGAGCATACCAGGAGGAAGGTCTTGACGTGAGGAATTTAGACCCAGAAAAACGAGCCCAAAAGGAGGAGTCACGCGTCCCCACGCGCGACCTAAAGTTTCGCTAAAGCTCGCCGGAAATTTGCCAGAAAGTTCAATCCGGCGGGTGGGGCAGAGGTAAAGAAGATCAAGTTAAAATGATTCAAATATAATACGTTTGGGATCATTTAGCAGAAGGGCTCTTCTAGCGCAATGGTTAAGGCATTGGCTTTACTGTTTGGTCTTGAGTTTGAGCCCCAAGTACAACGCAAAACATATATTTTTTTGTGTTGAGGGTCTCAGGTGATGACGTCAGCATGACGAAAGGATGACACGGACTGACGCGAGGTGATGTCAGCGGAAGGAATATCCTTTTCGGTTAACAGAATATTCCCTGGAGTTTTTGGAAATTATTGAATGGCCCCGAATTATCAAGAAATTGCATATTGGTCCCTAGAAGTTTGGTAAACTGCAATCTGGTCCCTAAAGTTTTTGGAAATTATAATTTGGTCCCTAAATTTTTGGAAATTTTCATTTTGGCCCCTATAGTTTGTGAAATTACGGTTTGGCAGCTGTCATTTGGGAAATTTGCAATTTTGCCCTAGGTTTTGGAAAAAAATTTCAGTGAAGTCCCTAGAAGTGCAGTGAAGGTTGGTCCTAGCTAAACGGACTGATCCGGACGCAACTGCGAGGTCAAAATAGTGAAATTCTGAACGGTATTTTGAAGATTGTCAAAACATGGGAGTTTGTCATCTTTGATACCTGAAGGAAGGTTGTCGAATATTGTGGAACGCTGCGGATTCACTAAAGAGGTTAGAATGGGCAAATTTTGACCAGATTGGACAACCAGATATAGATCGAGATAGATCATTGGAGACCAAAGGACATCAAGCTTGATCAAATGACAAATCGAGGGAGATCATGATTTGTTAAGGGTGATCAGAGGATTCCAGAGATGATTATCTCCGAAGTTCATTGGAAAATGTGGTTCAATCAAAAGAGAAGACCATTCATTGATGTATAGATGATTTGGCAACAAGTACAGGCTCAAGGAAATGTTGTGGCCGTTGGAGCTACTATATACGGTAGGTACTAGTGGTATATGGACATGTAGAACAATAGTTGGAGAGGAGTATACTAAGTGCAGAAGCACAAATGCAGACGTGCAACAATGCAAGGGTACACTAGAGTGTCGTACAAAGGCGCGAGAAGAGTGTGTAGCAATGGGTTGTTAAAAGTTCACAGGAATTGCCAGACAGAGAAATTAAGACGAATAAAACGCAAGAGTGTGCACCAAGGAGTGGCAAGTCTCTTTTCTCTATGGTGGTTTCTTTAGTTCCATAGTAGCGTAGGATAGAGTTGATACGGATCTCTCAGGCGAGCTCGACGCTGGGAGACTAGAAGCCATGGGCGTGAGCACTATGCAAAATTGTATAGCTGATGATGCTTCGACAGATGGAGCTACTGTCAACCATCAATCTACTGAACAGTAAATTAGGGATTGCAAAGGCACAGACGATGAGCATATGGGAATGCTAGGAGGTTATTTAGAAGTGTAGAGGGCAAAGACTAATAGTTCAGAGGAAGAGCTCCGAGCAAAGAAAATCGAGGACATTGATGGGATAAACGACGAGTTTTCTATTACTCTAATTACTGGTCCTGTGAGGTAATGCATGACAGTCAAGGGCATCCCAGTAGGGGGTGCAGGATATCCAATCAGGAGGTGTCAGATATCTTGGTTATGCAAGTTCAAGCATAGCAAGTGAAGGCATCCAAGACAGGAAGCGTGGAAGAGATCTGTGAGAGATAGGAGCAGAGGCTCTCTTCCAAATCAGAGAGTGGTGTGAGTTGAGTTGAGGATGTAGGATTCCCTCATCCTCTTGTATCTCTGGTGTATTATCTCTAGCTTCAGGGGGTGCAAACGTCTCAGTGAGGAGAAGCAGACTATGTTGAAATTTGGGCATAACAAGATTAGAAACAGTGTGTGCAGTGGATCACCTCACATGGGTTGAGGGGGTGATTTGTTGGAGATCACCTCATGTGAGGAGTGATCTCTTCTCCATGTGAAGCCAACGCAGCAACACAGCTTGCCAACCGACAAGTCGCAAAGGTGGACGACCACTTTTGTGAAGGAACAACTAGTTATGTACAAGGCCAGCCAACCACTCCACCTTTGCTTCAGTGTATAAATGGAGAGGCTAAGGGAAGAGTTGAGAGAGAGAGAGAGAGAGAGATGTGAGGCGGAGAAACTGTCTCTCTCGGTGTGAGAGAGGGAGACGGATGAGTGGGTGAGTGAGGTGAGTATGAGCTCCTCCTCTATTGTAATCTTTCTGTAATCTCTCTATTGTTATAGTGATAACTGGCTACTCTTCCGTAGATGTAGGCATTGAGGCCGAACCACTTTAAATATGGTGTCTCCTTGAGTGTGGGTGTGTTTTTCTGCTTGGTATAATTTCTGGAAGGTCTTGGGCATGATCCCCGATCCCCAACATTAAGGTGATCCTCTTTCTCTGTATTTATTTCTTCTGGTTATGCAAGCTATTTTGGCAGGGTTTGAGAACTTGGAGGGGCAAGGGGTGTGTAGGGGTGTTGCGATCAGTCGCCACAGCCCCTCTGTTTCTCATTTTCTTTTTGCTGATGACCGTCTAATTTTTACGCCTTTTGTGGTCGAGGAAGTTTGGATATTGAAATGGTTTTTGGAGGCCTTTTGTAGTGAATTTGGACTAAACATAAAATTTTCCAAATCCGAGTTGTTTGTTAGTCCAAATTTGTTGAGGGAAGACAGGTTGTTATTGAATGAGAGTTTAGGTATTAGGATTGTTGACGAACCTAGTGCGTATCTAGGCTCTTCTCTGAATTTTGCAGGCAAAAAGGCTGGTATTTTTCAAAATATTCTTCATAAATTTTCTGCTAAGTTGCAAGGTTGGAAAAGAGGCTTGCTTTCTTTTGCTGGTCCTTGTGTGCTGGCAAAACATTCCCTTCTTTCTATACCCATGTATTTACTTTCTGTCTTTAAGGCCCCGGTTTGTTTTATTAAACAAATTCGTAGTGTGATCGGTCATTTTATTTGGAAGGATGAACAAGGGAAGGGGATGTATTGGAAAAATTGGTCTACTTTGTGCTTGCCTAAATCCATGGGAGGGTTGGGTTTTCGGGATCCAAGCTTTTTTAATCAGGCACTTTTAGCTAAAGTCGCTTGGCGTTTGTTGACGGAGCCTGACTCGCTTTTAAGTAGAATGTTGTTGACCAAGTATTGTAGGAGAATAAAATTTTTGGATATTCAATCGGCTAAAGCATGCTCTTGGGGATGGCGTAGCATTCTTTGGGGTAGGGATTTACTTAAAAAAGGGCATGTTTGGTGTCTTGGGGATGGTCATGTTATTGATCCTTTTGAGGATGAATAAATCCCTACTATTGAGAATAGCCTCATTGGTAAGGGGTTGGGTCAGTTTTTCTCTTCTTTTAAAGTGGCACATTTGCCCTCTAAGTGGGCTCTTTTTATTTGGAAGGTGATGCGTAGTATTTTGCTTGTACGAACCATCTTGAGAAGCAGAGTAGATGATTTGTCCACAGAATGTCCTAGGTGTTTGCAGGAGGTAGAATCTCTAGAACACTTATTCTTCCAATGTTTATTTTCTAAATATATCTGGGGAGGTTCTCAGTTAGGATTTGATTTTGATAGGGGAAGACCTCTGTTGGTTCAGGATTGGGTGATCAATTGGTTCAAGAATGCCATGGATGAGAACGCTATTATTGATGTTATTAAGATCATGTGGGGTATTTGGGTGTTTCGTAATAAAGTAGCTTTTGATCATGGGGTATTTACCCCTCGGATAAAGTAGCGTTTAGTAACATTTACATTTTTGGTTTATATTTACAAAAATTTTATAAACTGGTTTTTGTTTATTTTTAGAAAAACATAAACTACAAACACATTTGGTTTGAACAAAATATTTGAAAATTTTTAAAAACATAAAATAAAAATTGTGTTTGTTCAAGCCTAAAATATTTATATTTATTTTTTATTATTTATGACAATGGGATTATACACATTATAATTGAAAAAAAATAATAATCGAAAAAAAAATTTATTAGTTAAATTTTTAAATTCTGTTTAAAAATCAACGTAAACTCATTTTTTGAGTTTATGTTTTTTTCTCAAATTTATGAACGAGACAACCATTTATAAACTAAAAAAAATTATCAAACAAGTTTTTATGATAGTTTTTAAAATTTTTGTAAATATAACTGAAAACTGAAAACGAAATGGTTACCAAACAGAAATATTTTGATTATAGTATTGTAAAAGTTCCAAGGATAGTAGTTCAAGCAGCACATTTGGAGGCCAGGGCTGCTGTTGGGTAATGTGTTTGTTGTAAAAGTTTATTGTAAAAGTTTATCAATGTGTTTGTTTGTTGTAATTTCGATGAGGATGAAATTTTCGTCACTCGAACATTGGTGCTTTATATAGATATAGAGATATAGATAGAAATATATTAACTCTTCTTATAAATATCTTAGTAAAAAAAAAAATTGGAAAACTCATCCAAAGTAATCCGTGCCTGAAGTCATATAAACTATCATGGCTCACTAAAACTTGTAGCAATTGTAATATTATGAATTTTTCGAATTGGGATTTAACACTTGACGCAGCGGAATAAATCACATGAGATTAGATATCGTTCTAGTAGACGAGAATTCTTGAATCCACAAGAACACCCTTGAATCCACAAGGAATATAGAAGAAAAGCTCTTAAAAATATTATTGAATGAATGAATGAATGAATTACATGAGTCCATTGCAACATGGGTCCACTGCAACAATGACACATTGTACATGTCAGGGTCTTGGGTGACTTGGATGCCCTCTTTGGAGATGCAGGCATCTCCTGTGCAGTTTATGAGGGGATCATTTTTTCAATAGTTGGGAGGTTAAAGGACAATGGAGTTGCATTTGCATGAGGGAATAATTAGGTTTGGTATGAAAGTTTTAGGTACCAAGCTTGCACTTTGTTATATAAATAAGCAATAGATAGTTGGAGGAGTCACAATTAGTCGAGTGAGTCTTCACAAACTTTTCAGCCCCAAATGTTTTTTTTTTTTTTTGGTTGCAAAGTAGCCAAATTTTCATAGAGAAAACAAGTACTAGAGAAAATATTATGTACTGCTGTCACTAACTCTTAGTCTCTCCAACGCTATTAGTCATTTTAAAGTGTGCTAAAATGTGTATTCTACTATCCACATTTTGTAATCAATAATGTTTTATACTCACATTTTATCTAAAACAAATCAATATGTAGCTCAAATTCATTTTAAATGTATGTCAGTCGAATAATGCTGTTTTAAAAATTGAAGGAGAAATTAAAGTGTAGGGATTAAAGTGAAATTTTGTTAAAAGTACAAAGATGTTAATGACTAAAGTGAAATTTTGATAAAAATACAATGTTAAGTTTTATTAATGCTATCATGTAACTATTTTTCGTTGGTTTTCAAAACGACATTATGCAAATGGACCAAATTTCTACTTGACTCAAAATCTAGAGATTGACTGAAACAATTAAAAGATCAAAATACAAAATGAGATTAAATATAAAAATTGAGTATAGAAGCTTTTAGTAAGTGCTTCTTTTGGAAAAAAAAAAATTGAGTATAGAAGCTTCTCATGAGTGTTTCTTTAGGTAATTGCCGATGAGAGAAAATACAGAAATGACATTATTGAGGCTGTAAGATTGCGTAGATTATAATTTTTCTAATAAAATATTTGGTTGTTTGTTTTACAACCTTATATCTATTTGTAAGTAAATATGGTATATATATATTAGATGGTGTAATTAGGTTTTGCCATATTAGGATATTTTTGTAGCTTTTTTGTTGCCCAATCTTACCTTGTCTATATGTAGACCTTTTCATTGTATTGTGAAAGACATGATATTAAATATACACATAATATAATATTATATCTCTTAAATATTTTAGCAACATATATACACAACACAATCCAACATTCACAATGAGCATGGGGATGCATGCACAGCAGCAACTATTGCGACACAAAATGGTGCCGTTTGGTTGCATTTTCAAAACTTCTTCAATTTATGCTACTATATATACATTGCTTTTAAGGTTACTTTAGTTAATGGATGCTTTTCAATTTTTTTTTATGCAATCTCATTCAACACACACACACACCCACCCACCCACACACACACACACACATATATATATATATAAATACTACATATATATATATATACAAATAGAATTTGACCCTTATAATAGATAAACTTTAAGTTTGACCCTTAACTTGTTTAAATAATCTTTTGATTTGTTTTCAATCTGAATTATTTATCTAGAAAATATCAAAAAAAAAAACCTTCAAAGTTTGACCTTTATAACAAAATTAACTTTAAATTTTAAATTTATCAATTCAAATTCTAATTAGTTTGTTTCCAATCTAGACCATGTTCACCTATTTTTAAGACTGCAAATGAACAGAGCCGTGCGTGAACAGATTTGAGCTTGATTTGGTAAGGGCTCGTTCAAACTCGAGCTTGTTAAAATCTTAATAAAAATGCCCAAACATACCAAAACTCGGCTCATTTAATATTTATTTAAATAATAGAATAAATATATTACTTATATATTAAATAATGTATAAATATGTATAAAAAATAGGATAAATAATACAATTATATAATAGTTATGGTAGATATTATTATCTTCTAAGATATTAGCTTTTCTTTTAATATGTTTATAAATAATTATATAATGAAAGTTTTAATTGTAACTTTAGTTTCATAACAAGTATGAATTTATAATTTTTTTAACTCATTAAGTCTCGTGAAGAGGCTCGAATTCGAGTCAAGCCAAAGCAACATCACCTCGAATTCAGTTCGTTAAATTTTTATTGAGCTTGAATTCGAGTTCGAACTCGTTAAAATATTAATAAAGAAGCCCAAATATACTAAAGTTTGACTCAACTCGTTTTGTTTATAGCCCTACCTATTTCCGTTAAGTAAAACAGACAAAAAAAAATATATTTTAATCATTAAATCAATGTAAGTATATATGAAATGTTTAAAATAATTTTTTTTTGTTAACACTGTTGAAATTAGACTTTTAGTGGCGTTTAAAAAACGCCGCGATAACTATCAAAAACGCCGCTAATTGTTTTTGTGACGTTTGGCACCAAACGTTGAAGATGCGACCGTTGTTGTAGCTTTGTGACGCTTTAAAAGCATCGCTATATTAGTATAGTCGACGTTTTTTAAAACACCGCTAAATGTGCTGCATAACGGTACAATGACGTCACGCTACATTCAGCGATGTTTTAAAAACGTCGTGATAGGTCTTTTCTATTTTAAAAATCCAACCGTTGACATTATTCTATAGTGGCGTTTAAAAATGCCGTTATAGCCTCATTTGTTTATTTGTTTTTTTTTTTTTTGTTGTGTGCTAATTCTATAAGATTTAACTAAAAAAAATACGTATAATAAATAAGAATATTGACTACATTTAGGTAAACATAATGCTGGATCAATTCATTCTTCTCAATATGCAAAAATATTCAATTCCAAGATGAAATAAAATTAAACTAGTGCCTAGTGGTAAGTTGAAAATTATTACAAAACAGATCGGCACAAAAGATGCAATTCAAACTAATGATACATACAACTACTATGAAAGCATCTACCAAGAAACAAAAATCTCAGAGTTTTTCTGTTGACGCAGTCAAAGAAATGTTTGAAAGATCATTGGAAAAATAAAATTAGATCTGATGTGCACTCTTCAATTCAATCATGAACTGCCAAAACCACTGTTGCAACTCTCTTCAATGATTCAGAGGCCTTGCGCAAATCAGATTCAGAAAATGGAATGCTGCAGGGAATAAAAGTTACATCAAAATTATATGTGAAAGGTGAAATCAACACAATCTACTACTTACCAGATAACAAAGATGCTCAAGTGTAAAACCTTTCTAAATCTAGCAAAAAATCTTCTGGGTCATAACAGATACTTGCCTCAAGCTTAGGTCTCTTAATAAGTTCAGAAATTTCATCAGCAATTGAAGATTGACCAAAGATAAAAATTTAAAACCAGGAATTAAAAGTCATGCTGTGCTGTTGTGTTATTAGAAGAGACGCCAGTTTCAAGAATAAAAATTCAAGTTGAGGTAAGAGTAATTAGACAAAGACAACTAGTTCAGTTTGCTTCCATGAATTTTATTTTCCTAAAGTTTCAATAAGCAATACAACATCATACATAAGATTCAGAAATAAGATTCCTTTTGTTCTGCTCAGTAGTTCTCACATCTTAAATGGCCACTTAAAGAAGAGATTACCAAGCAAAGATTTTATTAAAGATTACAAATTTTCTATAAATAGCAAGTACCATCTATATTGCATTATTTACAAGAAAGAAAGAAAGAAAAACAAAATCAATTTGCAAATCATATCAAGTTTGTCACTAGACGACATTATTACTCCATGAGTTCTGTTTTGACATTAGAGTAACTTTTTTGCTTCTTCTCTATTCATATAGTGTTGCAGTAAATTTATCCTTATTCACGACAGCGAGTGCTCATAGCAAAACATGAAGTAAAATATGAAAACTCCATCTATACAGAACAAATAAGCGAAGGAGAAGAAGATACCATAGCCACTTCAAAAAATGACAAGACCTACGAGTCTATTGACTTCTGCAAGAAAAAGAAAAATGTTAAATTACAATATTATACTAAACTCCAAGAAAAGGGTTGTTGACAACTTCCTTACGTAGGTATGAAAGGATCTGAATTTGCCACCACGAAATTAGCAACCCAATCACAAATGGATGAATAATTTATTGCAGTTGTCCAGCTTCTACACCAGATAATCGAGTTTGAACGCTTTCTTTAATTGTTCTTGCTACTAGTCATTCTAATTAGAGTGCACTTTGTTGTAAGGGGACTCCATTCCAAGTGAATATGAAAAATATCATAAGATTTACAACTCAGGCAATGTATGTATGGTATAGTACTAGCTTCTAGTTATATTAGCAAATTATTATAGAAAGTATATACCAATTTACTAATATAATAGTGCCATACAATGTTATTGGCAATTGCCAGAGTATGTGAAAGCCTGACAGAGAACTGACATGAAGATGAAATCTTTCTGTGAGAAAAGGTCAAGAAAAGAGTCAGCTTCAATTGTTTTTCCATCAAGAGTTCTAACAGAATAAAAGCAACATCCAGCCTAAGAAAAAAATAATAAGCTTTTTCCCACCCCATAAAAAATAAGAGGTAAAGTACTTGAATGATAAATAAGTACCAGGTTAAAGGAGATACCACTTCCATAGTATCATTCCCAAGATCCTTTCCACCCATAGAGAGAGCGTTCATACATACCTACACAATCATCTCAGTCGATAGTAGAACATTGAAAGAGTTAACATACAAATAATCTAACAAATTTAAACTGTTAGGAGAAAATAACAGCAGAATGTTCAAACATTCTAGTTTCAAAGATGCATCCAATTTGGAAGTCACTTCAATGGAGAACTAGAGAGCAATTATACACCAAACTAGAAAAATAGATTATGACATCAATGTAGTAGAGTAAGGCAACTATCAACATGAAAACACAATGCAGTGTTCAATAACAAAGAAGAGAACACTCAAAGACTGCAGGTACTTTAAAAGAATTCCAGATATATAATTTACTCCCTAAATGAAGTACAAAAATGAAGAACCTATACCATGTAGGTGTTTTTATCCTCCATCACATTGAACTTTCTAAGAGCAGAACTGATGCATTTGTTATGACATTCCTCTGTGGTGGGCCAAAAATGATTGGCCTGAAAAGAGATATTAAACCCCAAAAGAAAAAGTACATAAGATGACAAGAAAATATGAATCTCTCATTTGAAACTCTTGCCAATATGAATCTAAGCATACTTTAACTATCCAAGACATTGTTGGATCATCATTGTCAGCAGGTCAAAAATAAAGCAGATTTATTTATCAAAAACAAAAAAAATAAATAAAGCAGTTTTAAGTGAATCTCAAAGTATTTCTACTCTTCTAAGGATAATTCAGTTCCGGATAAATATTGTCTGCAGAATATTGTTCATGTCTTAACTTTTGTACTAGTTGAATCTAAAATAAAGAAGGAAAGGATAACTGAGAGATTAGAACCTTGGAATACCTGGTAGAGAGCCAACTCGTAAGATTGAACAGCCTCCTTAGATGTACAAAGGGAAGAGTCATCCCATACCAATATGGAAGAGAAGAAATTGCTACAAATTTCTCATCATCAAACAAATCTATTAGTTGAAGAGAGCTTGGACAAACACTCTAATAAAAAATCAAACGGTTGAAATAATTAAATTTAATAAACTATTAAGTGAAACCATCACTTCAGAGAATTCCAATCCCTTGTTTTAAGCAAACATAGCTAGTTTTTGGACTTGGCCGTACTCATTTGATACATAATTCAACATATAATCCATATGAACATATAAAAGGTTACAGAATTTCTTATTGAGATTTCTGACCAAAAAATTTGTCAATATATTCATATATATATGTATGTATTTATTTATTTTGTGTTCAATTTTAACATCTACAATACACATTATGATCTTCAATCGATCAATCGATCTTCAATCGAAACCTAGCATACTTGAATCGAATGATTCCTTCAGTAAGAAGATAGAGATGAGACTGACCAACACTTACTATGAAGAAAGAGCTGCGAACTCGAACACAAACTAGAGAAGAGGCTTGAATCGATCTGCAAATATGAAGGGGTTCAGCTGCGGTTCTACAAATTTGAAGGGTTGTCTTTGAAACGAAGGGGTTTGAAGCGAGAGAGAGTGAAATCAAGGGTTTAGAGAGAGAGAGAGAGCAAGACTAAGAGTGAATATTACTTGAATCGATCTACGAATACTTGAATCGATCTGCAAATACAAAGGGGTTCAGCTGCGGTTATACAAATATGAAGTGAGAGAGAGTGAAATCAAGGGTTTAGAAAGTGAATATGCTATTTATGTTCTCATATATTAAAAAAAAAAAACCTTCGAAGGTGTTTTTCAAATGACTTCTGAAATTAAAAATGGTGTCATATTACTTAAACAAGAAATGCGACGTTTATAAAAATGTCGTTCAATGTTAGAAATAGAGGTATTTTTTTAAACGTCGTTAAATAAACGCCATTAAATCCCACTTTTCTTGTAGTGAGATCTCTTTTGCTTTCGTTGTTACTGTTACTAAATTTAAACTCTATGTACTCTGTCTGAGTTCAACTTATCTAGAATCCTTTAGATTCAAGTACTTTTCTTCAAATCTCTAATTTTGTGTTAACTCCTTCCCTAGTCTCATCCACTAGCACGATATTGTCTGCAAAAGACATAAACCATAGCACGTCATCCTGAATATTTCTCGTTAACTCATCCATAACTAAAGCAAAAAGATAAGGACGGTGTAACCCCACAGTGATAGAAAATTCATTTGTCACTTTAGCAGGCGATCTAATAGTGGTCATTACCCCTTCATACATGTCCCTAATCACATCAATGAGCATATCAGTCAAATATTTATTATAAATTGATGAGAAAGTTTATATTTTTAATTATTAATACTTATAAAGTTTATTATTTTTTTGTATTTTTTAAAAAAAATAATACCCTGCAATGAAAATTTTCCTTTATTTAAGGCAGGTCAAAATTCTCAACCCAAGCCTTTAAAGATTGGGGCTGGTCAGTGAACAAGGAAAAAATATTTTTAAAAAATTTATTAAAACATGGAGAGTGCAAGTTAGTCTGCAGTGGAGTGCATACACATATATATTGCATGCACTCCACTGCAGACTAACTTGCACTCTCCATGTTTTAATAAATTTTTTAAAAAATATTAATAATTAAAAAATATAAACTTTCTCATCAATTTATAATAAATTTTTGACTGATATGCTCATTGATGTGATTAGGGACATGTATGAAGGGGTGATGACCACTATTAGATCGCCTGCTAAAGAGACAAATGAATTTTCTATCACTGTGGGGTTATATCGTCCTTATCTTTTTGCTTTAGTTATGGATGAGTTAACGAGAAATATTAAGGATGACGTGCTATAGTTTATGTCTTTTGCAGACAATATCGTGCTAGTGGATGAGACTAGGGAAGGAGTTAACACAAAATTAGAGATTTGAAGAAAAGTACTTGAATCTAAAGGATTCTAGATAAGTTGAACTAAGATAGAGTACATGGAGTGTAAATTTAGTAACAGTAACAACGAAAGCAAAGGAGATCTCACTACAAGAAAAGTGGGATTTAATGGCGTTTATTTAACGACGTTTAAAAAAATGCCTCTATTTCTAACATTGAACGACATTTTTATAAACGTCGCATTTCTTGTTTAAGTAATATGACACCATTTTTAATTTCAGAAGTCGTTTGAAAAACACCTTCGAAAGTTTTTTTTTTTTTTTAATATATGAGAACATAAATAGCGTATTCACTTTTTAGTCTCCCTCTTTCTCTCTAAACCCTTGATTTCACTCTCTCTCGCTTCATATTTGTAGAACTGCAGCTGAACCCCTTTGTATTTGCAGATCGATTCAAATATTCGTAGATCGATTCAAGTAATATTCACTCTTAGTCTTGCTCTCTCTCTCTCTCTCTCTAAACCCTTGATTTCACTCTCTCTCGCTTTAAACCCCTTCGTTTAAGAGACAACCCTTCAAATTTGTAGAACCGCAGCTGAACCCCTTCATATTTGCAGATCGATTCAAGCCTCTTCTCTAGTTTGTGTTCGTGTTCGCAGCTCTTTCTTATAGTAAGTGTTGATCAGTCTCATCTCTATCTTCTTACTGACGGAATCATTCGATTCAAGTATGCTAGGTTTCATCTACTTTATCATTCTTAGATCAGATTGAAGATCTATTGATTCGATTCAAGTATGCTAGGTTTCGATTGAAGATCGATTGATCGATTGAAGATCATAATGTGTATTGTAGATGTTAAAATTGAACACAAAATAAATAAATACATACATATATATGAATATATTGACAAATTTTTTCGTCAGAAATCTCAATAAGAAATTCTGTAACCTTTTATATGTTCATATGGATTATATGTTGAATTATGTATCAAATGAATACGGCCAAGTCCAAAAACTAGCTATGTTTGCTTAAAACAAGGGATTGGAATTCTCTGAAGTGATGGTTTCACTTAATAGTTTATTAAATTTAATTATTTCAGCCATTTGATTTTTTATTAGAGTGCTTGTCCAAGCTCTCTTCAACTAATAGATTTGTTTGATGATGAGAAATTTGTAGCAATTTCTTCTCTTCCATATTGGTATGGGATGACTCTTCCCTTTGCACATCTGAGGAGGCTGTTCAATCTTACGAGTTGGCTCTCTACCAGGTATTCCAAGGTTCTAATCTCTCAGTTATCCTTTCCCTTCTTTATTTTAGATTCAACTAGTACAAAAGTTAAGACATGAACAATGTTCTGCAGACAATATTTATCCGGAACTGAATTATCCTTAGAAGAGTAGAAATACTTTGAGATTCACTTAAAATTGCTTTATTTATTTTTTTGTTTTTGATAAATAAATCTGCTTTATTTTTGACCTGCTGACAATGATGATCCAACAATGTCTTGGATAGTTAAAGTATGCTTAGATTCATATTGGCAAGAGTTTCAAATGAGAGATTCATATTTTCTTGTCATCTTATGTACTTTTTCTTTTGGGGTTTAATATCTCTTTTCAGGCCACTCATCATTTTTGGCCCACCACAGAGGAATGTCATAAAGAATGCATCAGTTCTGCTCTTAGAAAGTTCAATGTGATGGAGGATAAAAACACCTACATGGTATAGGTTCTTCATTTTTGTACTTCATTTAGGGAGTAAATTATATATCTGGAATTCTTTTAAAGTACTTGCAGTCTTCGAGTGTTCTCTTCTTTGTTATTGAACACTGCATTGTGTTTTCATGTTGATAGTTGCCCTACTTGTACCACATTGATGTCATAATCTATTTTCTTAGTTCGGTGTATAATTGCTCTCTAGTTCTCCAATAAAGTGACTTCCAAATTGGATGCATCTTTGAAACTAGAATGTTTGAAGATTTTGCTGTTATTTTCTCCTAATAGTTCAAATTTGTTAGATTATTTGTATGTTAACTCAAACCCACATATAATTTTGAGTTGTACATTTGTACGTATATATATATTTTTTATTTGTCTCATTCTAAAGTAATTTCCCCCTAAAAATAAGAATTGAGGGAAGATTAGCCACCCTAGCCGCCATGGATTGCATCCATCCATCAATTTTTATATTACAAATTTACAATGACATATTATCACAAGGTCTATTATTGAATTTAGTATCATTAAATTAACTTCAAGACTTTTACTTTAATCTTTTGAATTTTTGCTCAAATTCAAAAATTCAAAAGATTGGTACAAGATTAAAGAACTTTTGAATTTAAGCAAAAATTCAAAAGATCGGTCCAGGATTAAAGTAAAAGTCTTGAAATTAATTTTTGGATTTGAATTTTTGCTCAAATCTATATTAAATTTTAAAATATATTATTTACATCCTAAAAAAAATGGGATTAATTTTAAAATGAATTGAGCCCGCCTAAGTTGCATGCACTACAAACCCACCCCAACCCTTCTCCCTGCAAATCTATGTTCTCAAGTTCAAACTACCCTTGCCCTGGTTGGTATAGTAAAGTGAGTAGCACTATTCGGGAAGAACTAGAGTTAACATTTATGCGATGGAGGTTAGTCATTCCATCCAATGCATATTAAACAGTTATGTTCATTATTGCTCTGCCTATTACGTCTTTGGTGTTTGGCCTGAGAGAAATTGCCTACATTTTATGGTTAAGAAAAAATTGTTCAGACATAAATAATTGAATGAAATTTTTACCATTCATTCTTGTTCGGAAGTTTATATCCGAACAATTAACTTTTGTTGTAAAATATTTATCTAAACAAGAGTAATGATGTGTACTGAGATTTTTTATGGTGTGTGAATAGAATTTTCGTTATTTGGATGACACATTGAATTAATTCTTTAGCCCCTCAAGCAAGACATGGTTTCATCCCCCAATTTCCTTAGCATAATGTTTGTATGCCACTTAAAAACTAAGACAATTTGTTTTGATTGTGAAGTTAGGTTGCTGAATTACCAAGACTATTGATAGTCGGAGTTTTAGGTGCGAAGCCAACTGTAAAAATGAAACTTAAAAGAGTCTGTTTGTTTGGTTGTGTTTTTTGTTTTATGTTTCCGACAACTCACAAATTTGTTTGGAGATATGTTTTCGAAAATTGTTTTTGGGTATATTTTCTAAAACAACCCACTTTTTAGCAAACACTAACAGTTGTTTTTGAACAAACATAGACATGACATAAAAACGATGGGTGTTCTCAAACTTTTCATTATTTTTGTTTCCAAAAGACTAAAATTGAAAATAAAAGATGAAAACACAACCAAATAGGCAAGATTCTGTAACATTGTGATACAAAATGTATAATGTGCTAAAGGGACACAATATGTAGTTACCAAGTTTAAAACAGTTGATTTAGCTGAAAGTAAAACCTTGATAGCATTATCTGCATTTTGGATTCCCCTCATTTTCTGGTGATAGAACTTGTCATTTATATTTGAGCTCAGGACAACCAGTTATAGGAATCCTTGTAGATGATAATCGCCCAACTTTGGTTTTGTGATGTTCCAATTATTCTTCTGGAAACTTAAGGCTAACCACATCCAAATTGAATTTATCACTTTTTTCGTATGGGATGAACTAAAGTTATTTGCATTATATGTTGCGACTGTTCTTATTCATTTGTGGCAATCAAATAAAATTGAAAACTTAATACATTTCACTGGTCACCTAATTGGCAGCTATCAATATCAAATAGTACATGATAAGTTTCAACTTTGAAGCAAAATAGAAAATATAAGTTCTTGAAAAAATTAATATAAGAAAAAATTGAAGGATTGCATGAACAACCAATATATTTTTTTTGAATCTAACTTATTTTTGTATTCGAAAGTGATGCAGATGGAGAAGAAGGTGGAGAAGATAAGGTGAACTTTAAGGAATCTGTGTTGTAACTAGAGTTTGTTGATTGGGTTTCACTGCTCTCAGAAATAAGGGCGCCATGGATTAAAGACACCAAAGATGTATGAGTATTCACCGGAGGAGATAAAAATGTCAGTGCAGGAAGTTTTGCTGGAAGATTAGGCAATGGAGCTTCAAAATTATGCACCTGAATTGCCTTCTTAATTGAAGGCTGGATATTGTAATCGGGGTGAGCGCACCAGAGCCCAACAATCATCAAGTGTTCCATTTCTCGCTCATCAAAATTCGTGCTTAGCTTGGGGTCCACTGCTTCAAAAAGCTTTCCTGTTCCATAGAGATCCCAAACCCACTCAACTATTATTATCCGCTTTTCTTGTATCTTCAAATCAAAGGGTTTTCTTCCACAAGCTATCTCCAATGCTACAACTCCGAAAGTATAGACATCCGATTCCTTGCTAGCTTCGGTAACTACGCATTCAGGTGCCAAGTAGCTCATGGTCCTTGCCAAAATTGTTGTTTGTGATCCTTTTTCGTGATCAAGAAACCTAGCTAACCCAAAATCCCCAAGTTTGGCATTGAAATTGAAATCCAACATTACATTGCTTGATTTTACATCCCTATGCACCACAAATTGTTTCCATTCTTCGCGTAGATAGAGCAACGCTGAGGCCAAGCCTTGAGCAATTTTGTACCTTGTTACCGATGTCAACAAGTTTTTTCCTTTGAAGAGAAAGGAATCTAAGTTGCCAGTTTCCATGAAATCATAAACAAGTCAGAGTTCTTTTTTTTCATGGCACCAACCGATGAGTTATACCAAATTTCTATGCCTCAACCGACTTATGATCTTCACTTCTGATGTATACTCCTTTATCCCCTACTTTGACCCTTTGATATCCTCTTGACAGCAACATAGGAGTTCAATTCCTTTAAGAAACCTTTGTGAACTCCGCCAAACCCTCACTCGCCAAGCTTCTGTTCCTTTATGAAGTTATTCGTTGCACGAGATAATTGACCATACGAGAACTTCTTTGGCCCATTACTTGTCTCGAATTCATCTTCTATGTGTTAAAAACTACGTTTACTGGAAGCAACAGAGATAAGAAAATATTTTGAACTGAAGCTATCTTATTCAACTTGACTAATTACAGCTTAAATAGAACAAATGGTAACAAACTCATCAGAATAAAATGGAACAAATTACTCATGACTAACAGCCACTATTAAGACTCTTACATAACTGGGATACTCCTAAACTATAACAAACAAAGGCTTATTAAAAAGATGACAAAATTCTCAATACCCTCCCTTAAACTGAAAGTTTTGTAACATTCAGTTTAATGGTGATTCGTTGCAGCTGTTCCTCAAATTTAATCTTTTAACGTGCAGACACCAAGAAGCTTCCTCAGCTTCAAAGACATAATTAATTTCAGGGGTTTAGTTAGTATCTCAGCTACTTGGTCTTCACTCCTGCAGTAAATGAGATCAATCATTCCATCCATTGTGAGGTCCCTCAAGAAGTGATACTTGATATCTATGTGCTTGTTTCTTCCATGTAGAACAGGATTTTTGGAAAGTTTAATTGTTGAACTGCTATCACAATAAATTGGAGTTGGTCTTTGTTGCTTGCAATGAAGCTCTTTAAGAATTTTCCTCAACCAGACACTTTGACATGCACATGATGTTGCAGCTACAAACTCGGCTTCAGTGGTTGATAAGGTAACAATTGGCTGCTTTTTTGACGACCAAGAAATGGCCCCTGAACCCATCATAAAGACATACCCAGATGTGCTACTTCTATCATCAGGATCTCCTGCATAATCACTGTCTGTGTAGCCATATAGATGTGATTTTTCTCCCTTCTTGTAGAACAACCCAAAATCAACAGTACCTTGCAAGTACCTAAAAATCCTTCTGGCAGCTAGAAGATGCATCTCTCTTCGGCATTCCATGTACTTGCTAATGAGACTTACAACATGCATTATATCTGGCCTAGTTGCAGTTAAATACAATAAACTTCCCACAATTTGCTTGTAAAGCGTGCTGTTATCCTTTTTTCCTTCAGGATCTTTAATGAGCTTCAATCCTATTTCAGTTGGAGTGCTAACATAATTACAATTCTTCATCTGAAATCTGTCTAAAATATCTTGCACATATTTCTTTTGTGACATAAAAATGCCAACAGGAAATTGGACCACTTTTATGCCCAGAAAGTAATGCATCATTCCAAGATTAGACATATCAAACTCCATCATCATAGACTGTTTAAGTTGTTCCAGCATGACCTTATCATTTCCAGTGTAGATCAAATCATCTACATATAAGCAAGTCTTCCTCCATCTCCAATTTTTGTAAAAAGTGTATGCTCATATGGACATATTTGAAAACCTTCCTTTAAGAAATAAGCTTCTATACAACTATACCAAGCTTTGGGAGCTTGTTTTAGTCCATATAGAGCCTTTTTTAATTTATATACCTTATGTCCATTTCCAAGCTTCACATAACCAGGAGGTTGATCAATAAATACCTTTTCTTGCAAGTCTCCATGTAAAAAGGCTGATTTCACGTCCAACTAGAGGATAGGCCATGAGTTTTGTGCTGCCAATGCGATCACTAATTGGATTGTATCATGTCTAGCAACAGGAGCAAAAACTTCTTTGTAATCAATGCCAAATTCTTGCTTATAGTCTTTAGCTACTAAGCATGCTTTATATTTATCAACCTCACCATTCTCTTTCAATTTTGTTTTATAAACCCACTCGACTCCAATTGTTTTTTGCCCTTTAGGAATATCTGTCAATTCCCAAGTATTGTTCCTTTCAATGGCTGCAATTTCATCGGCCATGGCCTTCTGCCATTTTAATTCTTTAACAGCATCGTTAAAGGCTATAGGATCACAATCTGAAAATAGAACAAAATGTGTAAGTGGATCATCAGATTGGTCAAGTGCACTTACTTCATAATCTTCCATCCATGCGGGTTTTGTCCTAGTGCATTGAGGACGTGTATTGGTTACTATATCTGGCTGTACACTTGATGATTCATCAATGTCAACTGTTGGTGGATTTTGAGATACTGTCAGCTCAGACTCTGGTGAGTGTTGCTCATTTGCCTCAAGTTGCTGCATTCTCTCTTCATCTTTATTATCAAAATTTGCTAAAATTTGATGTCCAGTACCATTATCACCCCATGACCAAGTGTTTTCTTCATCAAAACAACATCACGAGTGATCACAATTTTCTTGGTGATAGTATTGTACAATTTGTAAGCTTTGGACTGATCACTAACACCAAGAAAAATGCATTTTTTTGCTTTGTCATCTAGTTTTCTCCTTTTCTCATCGGGGATGTGGGCATATGCAATACACCCAAAGATTCGAAAATGATCAACTACTGGTCTTCGTTAATTCCATGCTTCTTCAGGTGTCATATTTTGAACAGAAAGTGTGAGACTTCTGTTCAATATGTGAATGCTCCAATTCAACGCTTCGGACCAGAAATTTTTTGAAACTCCACTCCCTTGCAAAAGGCTACGCACCATATTTAAAATTGTGCGATTTTTCCTCTCGTACACACCGTTTTGCTGAGGTGTGTAGGCTGTTGTGAATTTTCTTTTAATGCCATGCATCTCACAAAAATATACAAAGTCTTGTGAGTTATATTCTCCACCACGATTAGTGCGAAGAACTTTTATCTTGCTGCCAGCTTCTTTCTTAACAAGCACTTTATAATTTTTAAATGCCGCGAAAGCTTCAGATTTCTCCTGTAACAAATAAACCTTAATTTTCCTACTATAATCATCAATGAACGTAATAAAGTATCGTTTACCTCCATTAGATGTTGGATTTATGGGACCACAAAGATCGGAATGAACTAGTTCCAATGCCTTCTTTGCTCTCCAAGAATTCATTTTTGGAAATGAATCATGATGGTGTTTGCTTATAACACATTCTTCACAAACTGATGAAGGATATTGAATTTGAGGAAGGCCTGTCACCATATTTTTCTGTTGTAGAGTCTTCAAGCTATTGAAATTTAGGTGTCCATAGCGGAAATGCCACAACCATGTCGAATCATGCATTTTTATAGAGAGGCAGGTTTGAACCTTGTTATGAGTGTGTAACGGAAACATCTGATTTGTTGTCATGTGAACTTGTGCGATTAGGCTCTACTCTGGATGTTGAATTTGGCAGCGTCCACCTTGAATGATTATTGTAAAGCCCTTCTCTTGTAACTGGTCCAAGCTAATGAGGTTACTCTTTAAGTCTGGAATATAAAAAACACTAGAAATTGTCCGTATAGTGTTATTTTCCGTTTGAATTTTGATAGTCCCTTTCCCCATGACAGAGATGTTAGAATTGTTTCCAAATTTCACAGTTTCTTTGAAAGTTTCATCCAAATCTGAGAATAGAGACTTATAACCACACATGTGATTACTACAGCCTGAGTCCAGGTACCACATATCTGATTGAGACCCCTTCTTGTCAATATATGCCATCAAGAGTATTTCTTCTTCTGTCTCAGCAAAGTTTGTCTTCTCTTCCTTTTCAGTGCATTCATACTAATAATGGCCAAGTTTGTGACAGCGGTAGCATTTAACATTGGACTTGTCAAACTGCTACCCTTGATTGGATGAAAATTGATTATCACGGCCATGTCCTCTGCCTCTTCCTCGACCCCAACCTCGACCTCTTCTTGATCTCCACCATGTAGATGATTCATCATGGGTCGTAACCTGCAAAGCATGTTGCTCTGGAATGTGGTTGGTCATTCTCTGTTCATGTACCAACAATGAACTTTGCATCTCATCAATTGAAAGACTATCAATGTCTTTCGATTCCCCAATAGAGCAGACAACATAATCGAATTTTGGGGTCATTGATCGAAGGATTTTCTCAATGATTGTAACATCATCCATTCTTTCACCATGAATACGCATCTTGTTGGCTACTGTTAGTGTGCGTGCAAAATAATCATTGACTGACTCTCCCTCTTTCATATGAAGAGTCTCAAACTCTCTGCGAAGAGCTTGAAGTTGCGCATGTTTCACCCTTACTATACCTTGATATTTTTTCTTCAAGGAATCCCAAATTTGTTTAGAGGCGTCCTTTTGGAGAATGGTTTCCAAAATGGCCCGATCAATTGCCTAGAACAAATACTTCTTTGTCTTGAGGTCCTTCAGTCTTTGGTCTTCCAACGTCTTTCTCTGTGCTTCTATCAAGACAACTTCATTTGCTGGTTCGACAAAGCCAGTTTCCATGAGACTCTAGTATTCCTTGGATCTCAGAAAGTTCTCCATTAGTATGCTCCAATGGTCATAATGACCATCAAAGCGGGGAATGGCAAGTTGCACGTAATTGGTGTTGTCGGAAGCCATGGAACCTTGCTGCTGCAATAATTTTTTTTGTTTCTGAGCAAGCCCAGTCGGGGCTCTAATACCAAATGTTAAAAACTACGTTTACTGGAAGCAACAGAGATAAGAAAATATTCTGAACTGAAGCTATCTTATTCAACTTGACTGATTACAGCTTAAATAGAACAAATGGTAACAAACTCACCAGAATAAAATGGAATAGATTACTCATGACTAACAGCCACTACTAAGACTCCTACATAACTGGGATACTCCTATTGAATAGGTAAAATACCACAACTGACCCTAAACTATAGCAAACAAAGACTTATTAAAAAGATGACAAAATTCTCAACACCATGGACAGATCAAATCACGACCCATCCTCTTCTTTTGCTTTACTTTTATTCCACAATGCAAATCCAACCAAAGCCAACCCACCAACCAAAGTACACGAGCCCATAGTCAATCCCACCACTATTTTCCTTCGTTTTTTTCCCCCTATTTTCTGTCCAGGGGTGACTTCATTGGGGCCTGGATTCACTGGCATTGAAGCTAAAGCAATTCCTGTATTCTCATCAATTTGTAAACTCAAATTAAACTGCCATGATTTAACATTATTTCTCTCAAAACTTGACCCTGTTGAAGCTGAGAGGCCAAACGTAACCCATTCGGGCAAGTAGTCTCTCAAATTAACTAAGAAATGAAGGCCACGTTTGACCATGGTATTATTTATGGAACCAGTGAAAACAGCACTCAAATTTTTCAAATTAGAATCATAGCTAATCCAAGCTTCATTTTGTATCCCATGAGTTATATTGCTATACCATACTGCAGTAGCATTAGATTTAATAGAGTTGATATTGATACCTACATGAGTGGCACGAGTGATGTTCACTGGATCCCATTTAATATTCTGAAAGGTATCAAACTCCACAGCAACAAATGGACTGACCGGTTTCAATGTCTTGAGGTTGATTGGAAGACCAATGCCACCGGCTATTGAGATATTTGAACCAGCAGGAGCCAGAAAGAATGCAGGCCCATCTGCGTAATGTGGACTTCCTTCTGAATCAATCATGAACGTGAAATGGGTGTTGAAGTCTGTCAGGTTTCCAGAAGTGATATCCCAAAGGTTAAGAGGTTCGATATATGTGGCTTTACCGGCTCTCAGTCTCAGCTGCAATCTGCTACTGTTCTCATCTGAGGTAACTTGGACGCCTTAGGATGAGATATAAGCATCTTGGTAAGTTGTTATGTTGACATTAAGATGCTTAGGACCAATGTTGGTCAGGTTGAAGCTCAGTGCAATTGCATGAGGAATTACAAGACAGATGATAATTGTGATCATGAAGAGAGAACAAAGCAGGGTATGTGATTGGAGGGTTTTCCAAGAGTTGCAGACAGCCATGGTTGTGAGGAAAATTGGGTGCTTTCAATGATGCCAAATTGTACAGCCAACCCAACCAACTTCTACTTCATCTATTTTCAACTACAGAATACAAAACTCGACTTTTGTCTAGTGATTGTGAAAGTGCCTTCTCAGCATTGTCTAGTGATTGATACTATTTCTTTGAGAATCTTCATTGACAGAATCTGAAGCCATGGGCAGAGAAACCAAAAAAGTTTTCCGATTATCTTTGCCAAGGTATGACATTGACATAAATAAACCATTCATTGTTCAAGAGTCATGTGATCTGCTGAATTAGTCTGTTGTACTTTTTAACTGAATAAATTTCTTTGCCGTCTGTGTTTTTTCATCACAAAGAAATAGCAAACATTTTCTTGGGCAATTTCTTAAGATTTTTAGTTTATCTAAAAGATAGACACTTAGACAACATACATTTGCATGCTTTATATAGCACTTGTATTGAATACTAATATTACAGCAACCACTGCAAGGTATGATCCATCAGTATTATTTTTTATTTATTTTTTAAAAAATTATAATGAAATCAAGTCGGGTCCCAAAGAAGTTAAAATAACAGACAAGTTATGTTGACTTGATCATGAGTTTCAGATGTGTGGCAATTGGCAAGAGGATAGAGGCGGCATTGTGTAGACACCCCATTTTTGACCGACCTTAAGACTCAGACGTCACCGATTGAGCGCTCGGTGATATTGCATATTGTGCTCGTGCGAAAGTTTCAGAGTCTCGGCTGCGAGCCTTGCCTGCGGACTTCCGGGCTTTTGTGTCTTGCCTCGGTTTGCGAACCAGGCTCCGTTTTCTCTATTTTCTCTTCCGAAGGGAGGGAGAGGTCTCGTAGATCATCTCTCAGTGGCCGTAGGCTACGTTTCGTGGTCGTAGGCCATTTTTCCCGTTTGGAGCCCGGTTTCTGGTTTTTCGGAGCCGACGGCCGTGTGTCTCGGTTCGGGACTGCTTAACCACCTCCGTTTGCTCCTGTTTTTGGTATACACCTCCATCCTACATTACAACACTTTGAGGCTGTTTTCCAGAGGCTAGGAGCTCCTCTTCTTGGTCCAAAAGCTGCTGGTTCATTGGTCTTCAAGGGTAAGCTTCTTTCCCCTCCTTTTTGTTCCTATCTTGCTCTATATCTAAGCCTTGCTTGCAAGAATTTTTGGGCTCCGACCCAAACAGTAAATAGTCATATTTTGAGCTCCTTTTCATGTTTGATTAAGGACCTTTTGCTGTTTGAGGTCTCCTACTATCACTTGCCTCTTTAACTCTCTTTTAGGCCTATTTTTGCATGGTATTTTAGGCTTACTTGTGAGCTGTTTCGGACTTGGTCATAAACTGTAAAATGTCTTTTTTGAGCCCCTCTTCAACTTTGTTGAAGGGCTCTCTTCGGTTTGAGGCCGGCAGCTACCACTTGCCTCTTTATCTCTCTTTAGGCCTATTTTGGGGGGAAATTTGAATTTCAATTTCCCCCTTTTCCTCCACTCTTTTGCCTATAAAACCAGCAGCTCCAGCTGCATTTTATTAAAAAAGTTTTGTTTGGGAGTCTTGCATTAAAGCTCCCTCTCTCTCTCTTCCAAGCATCAAAACCTCTCAAGTCCTACACCATTTTACACTACAACTCATAGCATCACACCTCCAACATCCATTCCAGCAACTTGAGGCTGTCTTCCAGAGGTCAAGAGCTCCCAAACCTGGTCCAAAAGTTGTTGAAGCTTGTTCTACAAGGGTGAGTCCCATTTTCCCTCTTTTGAGCCTATTTTTGCATGCTTTCTTAGCTCTTTGTGCTTACATTTTCGGGCTCCGACCCTAACTGAAAATAGTCATGTTTTGAGGTTTTTTCATGTTTGATTAAGGGTTCTTCCCTGTTTGAGGTTTCATACTACCACTTGCCTCTTTAGCTCTCATTTATGTCTCTTTCTTGTATAGTATTTTAGACCTATTTTTAAACTGTTTTGAGCTTGGTCATAAACTGAAAAGAGGCTTTTTTTTTATCCCTTCTTCAACATTGTTGAAGGGCTCTTCACTGTTTGAGGCTTCCATCTGTCACTTGCCTCTTTATCTCTCTTTTGGCCCTATTTTTGCATGCTTTTTTAGTTTCTTGTGCTTGTATTTTTGGCTCTGGTCCGAACTGTAAATAGTCATATTTTGACCCACTCTTCATGTTTTATCAAGGGTATTTCACTGTTTGAGGCTTCCTTTTTTCTCTTTGTGTTAAAGCTCTCTTTTATGCCTTATTTTGTATAGTATTTTAAGCTTGCTTGTGCACTGTTTTGGGCTTGGTCATAAACTGTAAAATATCATGTTTTGGGCCTCTCTTCAACATTGTTGAAGGACCCTCCTCTCTTTGAGGCCATCAACCATCACTTGCTTCTTTGTCCCTCTTTTGGCCTTTTTCTTGCATAATGTTTTAGGCCTGCTTGTGTTTATTTTCGTGGCTTGATGTAAACTGTAAAGTGCTTCATTTTGAGTCCCTCTTCAACTTTGTTGAAGGGATCTTTTCCATTTAGGGCCAGAAACTGTTACTTGCTTCTTTATCTCTCTTTCGAGGCCATTTTTGCATGTTAGCTTAGCCCTACTTGTGTTCACCTTTTGGCCTTACTTAAAACTGGAAATATGCTTGTTTTGGGACTTTCTCGATTCTGTCTTCATACTTGATGTTCAAATAATGCATGCTTTGTATAGCTATAAGTCATTCCATGCGCCTAGTTTCGAGTTTCGAGTCTCATTTCATGCATCGGGTGCCATGTTTCCATGTTTCGGGGCTGTTTTGCATCATATTTTAGCGCTGAAATTTGCATGCTAGTATGCCATATTCCATGCCTTGCCATGCTTTGTTAGAGTGGCATTTGGTGCCTTAGGGTCGGTCCTCGGTTTGCGTGCACGTGTGCACGCATCTCGAGTGTCACATTTTCATCTAATGGCCTCCTATGTGAGTGTGGCTGAGGTCCACTTGTGTTGGTGTAAGTCCATTATGCATTATGTATGCCATTTCATTTCATAGCATTGTGTATGCTAGGCTGTATTTTAGCGCATTGTGTATGCCATGTTACCTCGTGCATCGTGTATGCCATTTCATAGCATTGTGCATGTTAGGTTGTATCTTAGTTGCATTCATGCATGTCATGCATATTGCATTGTGTTTGGGATAGGAGTTAGCCCAAGCACGGGAAACGAGGTACGTTTCGTACTCCGAGTGACGGAACGTGTCTCAATTCCCCAGTCGCCGACACTCCGGATTACCCATGATGGAGTCTAGGTATTGTTGTGTTTATATGTGCATTCATTTCATATCGAGTTGTGCCATTCGACTCCTCGGCCATCATGCATCGAGATGCGTGATTGGTGGCACGAGGATCGAGGTATGCATACATATGTAAAAATACATTGCCATGCCCCTTTCCTGTTCTCTGTTGCAGCAAATCAAGAATCAGCAGCCTTCCGGAGCTTGGCGCGCTTTCCAAGAAATAATTGCAAACAGAGGCTAATTGGGGCATCGCGGTGGATTTCCGCGCAAGGCAACCCGAGCATGCATCAGTCATCATCCGGATCAGAGTCGAGGCAGTCCCTAGCTTGCATGCTAATTTACCGCTTTCCTAGATTAATTTGTTAATTAATTAGGATTTTGTACATATTTGGACTGTATTATTTATTGGGACTGTATTATTTATTTGGGACTGTACTATTTATTTGGACCCTCTGCGCGAGGGCATAATTGTAATAAGTGTGCGTGAGTGTGATGTATGTCTTCCAACCCCACGTCTTTCTTCCATTTTATTTACCAGCTTATGATGGTTAGATTAGGGCATGTTTCAATTAGCATACAGTATGATAGCATGTTTGCATTCATTCATCTGTCTTGCATGCACCGGGCTCGGCGCATCATACTAACTGCATTTGTATTTCAATTCTAAGTTGAATACATGTTAGCTGTAGCATTCCATACGCCATGTTTAGAGTAGCCGAGCCTGCTATAGTTGCATTTTTGCATGTGTTGCATTAGGCATTTCTGTATATTTAGGATCATGCATGGATTTCTAATCGGTTTCTGTTTTGGCTTGGAGTACTCGGTGAGTTTTATGCTTTAGCATCCTTGCATGCGTGTGAGTGACTGCCATGAATAGCATGCTTACCATGAGGCTATGTGCTTATGTGATATAACTGCCTGAATGCCTGTGGGTGAAGGTTGGGTTACTTGGATTGGAACAATGCATTTGACTGCGAGTTTTAAGCCCACTAGATAGTGGCAAAACCATGTTTCTCTAAGCCCACCTGAGGGTGGCAAAATCTGCATTTTAAGCCTACTTGCGAGTAGCAAACCATCTTTCAAAAACAAGCATGAAAACTAGGCTAATAACCGGAATAAGAACACATAATGTTTTCCAAACTTGATATCATGGTTAGTAGAGGCCGATCTTTGATCGGGCGAGCGGGGGTGCTCACGAAGTGACCTTCCCCAATCGTACCCAAGTTCCCGAGCCGAGGCAACTTTGGTGATGACGGACACGTGGTCTTAGGCACGAGTCAGGGTTTCCTAAATTTCCCAAAATAAAATATTTAGGTGGCGACTCTGTATCTGGCAAAGCAGTCCATGTTGGCACTTCTTTCAAAAATCTGTTTTCTCAAAACGATTTGCCGGATTTGGACTCTTTGGTTTAGATTAAGAACCGTGACACAAATCGAGTCCGAGCTATAGCGAGGTCCCCCGCGGGCTTGTTACACATTGGCTTTAGCACAAAAAAGCAAAGCCCTAAGAAAGCTGAAAAGCACATCTCCAAGTGTAATGGCCATAACAGGTAACTAAGGGGCCTCAAGGACACACCACCACAGAGGAAAAGAAACTGCCCTAGGACCCTTAAGGCCATGCTTGTTTAGCTATGCTAGGAATACATGAGATTTCCGCATAATAGGACATAAAAGTGAGACAAAAATGCAAAATTCACCATTTATCTCACATTTGTGTCCCATTTTGTGGAACAGCAATGCTAGGTATCATGAAATTTTTTTTATGAAAATAATTATGAAAGGTTTGTGACTCTTGGATTACACTTAGAATAAAGCACCACATACTAATCAAGATAATCCAAGGATCATAAATTTTTCATGATTATTTTCATGAAAATTTTTTCATGATCCACAACTTTTTTCTTTGTGGAAAGATGCCAGACAAAGAGGAGGGAATAATATTTTTGTTTTTGAAAATTAATGAAAAATGATTGAAAGTGGTTGCCAATTTTTTAAATGAAAACACTTCTCAAGGGTATTTGTGCTTTTATTTTTTATTTAAATCAAAAATGATATTGCCCTGTTTCAATAATTCAAACCGTTTATTTTGTAGGGTTCTCTGTATATATCATCCATAAAAAATTAGGTTGATCTAATAATCGTAACATTTTCATTTTATTGTGTTTGTTTAAAAAAAAATGAATTGTCTATTTTTGAAAATATAAAGAAAATTGTTATGTTGTGTTTAGATTATGTATTTAGAAAAAAATTGGTCGATACAATAATTTTAACATTTTTATTTTATTGTGTTTGTTTAAAAAAAAATGAATTGTCTATTTTTGAAAATATAATTATCATCTATTTTTTTAAAAAATAAACACAATAAAATAAAAATGTTAAAATTATTGTATCGACCAATTTTTTTCTAAATACATAATCTAAACACAACGTAACAATTTTCTTAATGTAATTGCAAATGTTGACTTTTGTTTCACTCACGTTTAAAATTGTCTTTTGTCAACATAGAGAAGCTATTATTTTCTGGAAATTATTGAATATTCCGGAGTATATGTACTTTTTTATCAATCATCATTTCATATACCCCTTATGTTTCTCAATCACCCAATACAATCCTTCACCTACCCACCTTCTTCACAAATCATAGTATTATGAAATATTACATGTGTATGTTCCAAAATTATTGAATGAGAAAAGTTAGGGATCATGAAAGAATTATGATCCTTGGATTACCTTGATTAGTGTGTGATGTTTTATTCTAAGTATAATTTAAGATTACAAAACTTTCATGATTATTTTTATGGAAGGTTTTTCACTGTACATAGTAGACAGGTTGACCAACTTTCAAATGAAGATTGTACAGCACATGTAGTAGATGTAGATCAGCCTACCTTAAAATGCCGTGTCCACGTGATCTTCCACCGAAGTTGTAGAATTTTGGTATTTTTTATATTTGCAGTAAGGGTCTCAGCTCCTAATATTCGTACACTTAAATCCCTGAAACTTCAACTGTTTTACTATATAGAATATGCCATTGCCACTTGATCCGAAGTCCAAAAAATTATCTGTCACAATTAAAAAGACTTTAATATAGTTGTCCTCTGACCTGTTTGGATATCTTGTAAATTTTCTGCCTATTAGATGTTTTGGTTGAAATATAAGGAAAAGACTCAGCAAGGAGATGTTCAAGGTAGTATGATATCTAACACCATATGCCTTTTGTTTTTGTTTTACAATCGACAAAACGAAAATAGGGAAGGGCTAACCTTCAACTTTCTAATGAAGTGCATGAGTTTTACCCAATTGGGTAACCTGAGTTGCTTACAATCTTATACTAGATAATCTCTAAATATAACTTATTTTGTGTGTGTAAGTGATACATTGGAAGAAGCTGCAGAAGATGCGGGTAACTTTGAGGAGTTGTTGTTGTTGTCACTATAGCTTGAAGATTGTGCTTGGTTGCTCCTGTCACCGGTGCCATAGAACGATGAACCAATTGAGGATGTGGGCGAAAACGTTGGAGGAGCATAAGATGTCCGAACGGGCATTTTTGCGGGAAGTATAGGCAGTGGAGCTTCAAAATTAAGCACAAGAATCGCTTGCCTAATGGATGGTCGAAGGATGTAATCTGGGTGAGCACACCAAAGCCCAACAATCATCAAACGCTCCATCTGTTGCTCATCAAATTCAGCACACAATTTCAAGTCAGCCGCTTCGAGAAGCTTTCCGGTTCCATACAGTTCCCAAACCCACTCCACCATTTTCACCTGACTTTGTTCAGCTTGAGGTTCAATCGGCCTCCTTCCACATGCTATTTCTAGTGCCACGACTCCAAAGCTGTATACATCTGATTCCTTACTAGCTTTGAATGTAACAAGACATTCAGGTGCCAAGTATCCCATCGTCCCTGCTACAACCGTTGTTCGAAACCCCTGCTCATGATCAACAAGTCTGGCTAACCCAAAATCTCCGAGTTTGGCATTGAAGTTCGAATCTAACATCACATTGCTTGATTTTATGTCCCTGTGCAACACGCACCGTTCCCATTCTTCGTGTAGATAGAATAGTGCTGAGGCTAGGCCTTGCGCGATTTTGTACCTTACCTCCCAAGTTAACAAGCTTTTCGCCTTGAAGAGGTGCGAGTCTAGGCTGCCATTCGGCATGAGCTCATAAACAAGTAGGAGCTCGTTTTTCTCGTGGCACCAACCAGTTAGTCGGACTAAATTCCGATGCCTCAACGGGCTAATGACTTTCACTTCTGATGCGTACTCCTTTTGCCCTTGCTTCGACTCCCTTGACACTCTCTTAACAGCTACAAATGAGTTCAATTCCTTCAAAAAACCTTTGTAAACCCCTCCAAAACCTCCCTCTCCAAGCTTCTCCTCCTCAGCAAAGTTGTTTGTTGCAAGAGCCAGTTCATTATAAGAGAACTTCCTCGGTCCGGTGCCCTCTTTGAATTGATCATCCATGGATCGCATGTGCACTAGCTCGTCTTTTTTTCCCCCTCTACCTTTCCTACACAGGACAAACCAAACCAAAGAAATCCCACCAACTACCACACCCAAACCAGCACTCAATCCCGCCACTAGTCCTATCTTGTTCTTCCCTTTTGCCGCCTCTTCTACGCGCTCATCACTTGGAAAACTCGCAGTGAACTCCCATGACTTGATAGTGTTTTTTTCATATGAATCTCCGGTTGAAGCTGAGAAGCCAAAGGTAACCCACTCTGGCAAGTGCTGTCTCAAATCAACTATGAGAAAAAGGCCCTGTGTGACTTGGGTATTACCCTCATTTGGAAAACCAAAGAAGGAAACACTAAGGTTTTGGGTTCTAGAATTATACTTAATCCGAGCCTCATTTGTTCTACCATTTGAAATACCACTCTGCCAATCCGGAGAAACAACAGAACTACTCCTAGAGTTGACATTGATACCGACATGATTGACAGGCAAGCCTTCTTGCCAAGGATTATTCCTGTAAGTATCAAACTCCACAGCGACAAACCGGTTCACGCCAGTTGAAGTTGTTGTCTGGCTTTCATTTATGAGGCCTAGGCCACCGCCTGTCGAGTTTGGAGGGATATTGGAACCATTGGGAGCGAGAAAGAATGCAAGCCCCTCACCATAGATATTTCCTCTGATGATAAATGAGAAATTAGTACTGAAGTCTGTGAGGTTCCCTGTGGCCGCGTCCCAAAGATGCATCAGTTGGGTACAAGTGGCACGACCAGTCCTCCACTGCAACGACGTCACGTTGTACACATCAGGGTCTCGGGTGACTTGGATGCCTTGGGATGAGATGGAAGCATCTCCTGTGCAGTTTATGAGGGAATCATTGTGTTGAATAGTTGGGAGGTTGAATGACAATGGAGTTGCATTTGCATAAAAAAATAGTAATACAAGAAAGAAGAGAAAGGTGATCATGGAGACACAGTGAAAGAAGATGAGAGATATTGGAGACGGGTGTTTGAAAGATTAGATGATGATTGAGGTTGTTGCACTTTCTCATATATATAAATAGAGAAAAGTTAGGGATCATAAAAATTTTTTCATGAAAATGATCATGAAAGATTTATGATCTTTGGATTACCTTGATTAGTGTGTGGTGCTTTATTCTAAGTATAATCCAAGGTTACAAAGCTTTCATGATTATTTTCATGAAAGATTTTTTATGATACCTAGCATTACTAATATAAATAAGTAGATAGATGGGTTGCAAGAGGCACAATTTGTTGGAGTTGCCTTACGTGTTTGGTTCAAGCATTTTGTTAGGAATTTGAAAAGGAAAACGAAAAGAATGGATAAAATGTTAATGAGATATTTTTTCATAAATATTAAGGTGCGTTTAAAAAAGTAGAAAATTTGTTTAAAAATTTAAAAATATTTACTAAAAATAAAAAAATAAAAAATTCAATTTTTAGAAAATTAAATTCAGAAAACTGAAACCAAACACATTAAATTACATTTTACTTATACTTTACACACATTTTTTTCTTTTTTTTTTCAAATCTTTTTCTAAATTTATAAATCAAACACGCAACCGTTGTTTACTTGGTCAAGAAAGAAAGTTTCCACGGAAAAGATTAGGCCCTGTCGAGTACACCATATCTAGGAGCAACTTTTCCTTTGTATTATTTTTAATCTCTCTCTCTCTCTACCAATTCTTGACCCCATGACTTGGATGTAACTGGTAGGGATGGCAATTTAAACCCGGACCGACGGGACTCGACTCCCCGATCCCGATTTGAGCGATTTTTCCTCGAAAATACCCCCGACGGGACGGGGATGGTATTGAAAAATCAATCCCCGATCAATTTCGGGCCGGGGACGGGGATAAGTGTCCAAGCCCCGTCCCCACCCCCCGCTCCAGTTTATCCCCGAAATAAAATTACCATTTTACCCCTATATATATATATATAAACCAAACCTTTTACACTCTCACACACACACATGCCTCTCAATCTTCTCTCTCACGGTCTCTCTCTCTCTCTGAAACCCTCCCACCACCGCCGACTCCCTCCCTCCCTCCGCTGTCTTCTTCTTCCTCTCATCACCGCCGATCTGCAACGATCATCACCGCCGACTCCTTCCCTCCGCTGTCCTCTCCCTCCTCCCATCACCGTCGATCTGCAACGATCATCATTGCCGACTCGAGATCTGCAACGATCTAAACTGAGATCTGAGCTTTGTTCAACGAGCTATGGATCTGGATCTTGCGACGGAGGACAGCGAAGCAACGACGAATGAGAGCAACGGAGGAGCAGCGACGAAGGAGAGTGTCGGAGGAGCATTGACCGAGTTGGGGTTTGGAGATGGGGAGAGAGAGAGAGAGAAAGAGAGAGAGAGATTGTTTGGTTGCTGCTGTGTGTATGATATATACATATATATATGCAGAATGTATTTTGGTCACCTACTCTCCTTTGATGAAGTATTTTTTTATTTTATTTTAATTTTTTTTTTGCAGATCTTTTTTTCAACCCTCTGGTCTTCAATATCCTCGTCCACGACCACCTCTGTGTTTCAGATCTTCAATTTCATTTATATATATATATATATATGTATGTATCATCTCATCGATTTTTCAATATATATAAATATAGATTAACTTGTATGTATATAGGTATGTATCATCTCATTGTTGTTGTGATTGTTGATGTGGTTGTTATTGTTGATGTTGTTGTTGTTGACGAAGAAGAAACAGAGGATCATTGTTAGATTATTATTGTTGTTCATTGTTGTTCATCTCAGATCTAACACATACATTCATTGTTGCTGCTGTTCTGTTTTTCTTTTTTTGGCCCGGGGAATTTCCGGGGTCAGGGAAAACCGATCCCCGTTAGGGGATGGGGGCGGGGACGATGATAGGTCCCCCGTCGAGGATCGGGGCCGGGGATGGGGTACTTTTCACCATCGGGGATCGGGGACGGGGAGGGTGATCCCTGGCCCCGCCCTGCCCTGTTGCCATTCCTAGTAACTGGAACCCATGGACGACAAACGGAATCAACAAAATAAAAATTGGGACTCAATTTGGATTGATTTTGGTTTTAATAGCAGAGAAGAGAAACGAATGTTTAGTCTTTGAATTTGTGTTTAATTATTTATATATTCAATTTTTTTAAAATTTATATTCAGTTTGGTATATTAAATCTAGTCAAAATTATTTTATATTCTATTTATTTATTTTTAATTTATATATTCAATTTTTTAAGGGAAAATTATTTATAAGTCCTATTAAGGAGACTTAGGCTACATATGGTCTTACGAAAAAACTTATGTTCCCATAAGTCCTGTGTGAAGTTTGTTGACACATTTACCCTTAATATTAGTTGTTAATATCATAAATAATGGTAAAACCATATATAGGAAATTGAATGTTACCATAGATTAAGTTTGCGAAACGTAACGTGACACCTACATAAACGTAACGTAACGTGACCATATCAGATGGGGCATTACATAAACGTAACGTGACACCTACATAAACGTAACATAACGTGTCACGTTATGTTTCGCAAACTTACTAGGTTTTTGATTTTTTAAATTGAATGTGAAAATGTTACTTGTTTGTGTATTTTGAAATTCACATTAGGAAATTGAATGTTACCATAGATTAAGTTTGCGAAACGTAACGTGACACCTACATAAACGTAACGTAACGTGACCATATCAGATGGGACATTACATAAACATAACGTGACGTGACACCTATATAAACGTAATGTAACGTGACACCTACATAAACGTAACGTAACGTGTCACGTTACGTTTCGTAAATAGGATCTTGTGGAATACATTCCTATCTAAATGGGACTTGAAACTCTATAAGAAATTACACAAGACTGAACATAGCATAAGTGTCCGAAATAAGACTTATAAATAAGTCTCCCATTTTTTAATGCATTATTTTAAATTTATATTTATCAAAAGGGAAAGAAGAAAATAGGCAGAAGAGAAGAAAAACAAGAGGAAGCGACATAGGACAAAGTAGAAGAGGAGAGAGATCACTGTGGCAAGAGAAGAGGGAGAAAGAAAAAAAAAGGTGTAGCGGTGTTTTGTGGCTGGGAATAAAGGAGACGAAAATAGAAGAAGAAAGAAAAGAGGGAAAAGGAACAAATGAAATTGACGATGGTGCTGTGGGTTTTCATACGAAGACTTAACGGAGTTAAATGATTGTTTGGTGTTGGACACGTGGCAGTAGAGAGACACTGGGACAGGAAAATGGGACACAAAATTGACACAGCTGATCCTGTGCTCTCTGGTTGTGTGAGAAAATTAGAATGATTATTTTGTTTCCTTGCGATATGTTTGTGTGTCAGGTAATCCAAAGTGGCTTTCTTTGTATCAACAGTGGCTTTAGAATGTATTTTAATTATTGATAATTTGATTTGTTGTTGCCATATTTAAGTTAATTGGTGGTGTATGTAGGGGTGTGCGTAGTGCGGTTCGGACGGTTTGAGAGAAATTATAATCGAATGGCAATTTGACGGATTGGCGGGTTGACAAATCGCGATTTGAACAGTTTTGGATAGATTGCAGGATGGAAGAATATTCTAACAAATTATTAAGCATTTATATAATATATAACACTAATTTTCATAACATTTTTCATACATATAACACAAACTAATTTTACATAATATATTTGATATATATAATTATTAATTTGTAACAAATTTCACATCTTAAATCTCTCACACACTCAATTTTACTTTGATATTTCATTAGAGGTTAAAAAAATATATATTAATTATAGTGGAGCAGAGCGGTTTCGAAGGTGGATTATAAATTTTAAAGTTTAATCTGCGATTAGCAGATAGAGCGGTGTGAATTAATACGAATAGGTGCAATTTTAGTGGATTGGGTGGTATTTTGCATAATCCTAGTTGTATGTGTGGTTGGAAGGCAGAGATGGTGAATCATTTGCTTATTCATTGTTCGGTTGTTTCTCGGATTTAGATGTTTATTATTGCAACTTTTGGTTTGGTTTGGGTACAGTCGGGGTCGGTGGTAGAGGTGTTGTAGAGTTCGGTTGGGGAGGGTTGGGAAGATGCGTCAGAAGGCGTGGTATCTTTCTAAGCAGTGTTTAATGTGGTTGGTTTGCTTGGACTAGAATAGGCGAACTTTCCAGGGCATTTCTTGGCCAATTTCGTGGTTGGAAGGAGTTTATTTACTGTGCTTCATAATTAGGTTACGATTTTGGTAGACCCAAATGTTCTGCCCTTTGTAGATTTTGTAGATAAGTTGATTAGTGCATAATTGGCCTTTTATTTGGCTTGATTTTTGTATTATTTGCATCATCTTGATGTTTCTTCAATAAAGTTTGTTTATTTATCAAAAAAAAAAAAAAAATTGTAAGATTTATTTTGATAATTTGATTCGTTTATTTATGTAAAATTATTCATAAAAAATAATCAGACTAATCTAATAATTGTAGTTACATAATTTTACTAAATTCGTTTTCAAAAAAATTGAGGGTTTATTTTGAGCCTTCGTTTGGCTTGCCAAACTTTTTGACTTTTTGGCTATTTTAATCACAAAAAGACAAAATAAGGTTTTTAACCCAATGAGACAAAATATCACATCCAAATCATAATCATTTCATTTTTTCTTTCACAAAAGTCAAAAAAGTTTATCCCAAACCAGGTTTTTTAGTCTCAGACTAAAATTGCCAAAAAGCCAAAAAGCTATGGGTTGGCTTTTTGACTTTTTGGCTTTTTGACTATTAGTTTGGGGCTAAAAAATCGGTCGTTCATATATTTGAAAATCATATTTGTCATTCATATATTTGAAAACAAATGTGATGAAATCTTTTGGCTACAATCGATTACTGAATTAATTTGATTTTTTTATTTTATTTATGAATAATCTATCCATGAGAGTTTCAAAAATAAATGAATCGGATCATAGAACCAAATCCAATAATGGATCTAGAGGACCTAAACTAAATAACCCAATATTCTCTCCCACCTGGAGGGAAATTGGACTCAATTTATTAGGTAGTGCTATAATATTATGTGATATTACTTACGTGATATTCTTGATAAATTATAAATTGCAAAACACACTAAGGCTCCGTTTGTTTTGACGTAAAATATTTTATACAAAAAAATGTTTTTGTTTTTATTTTTCGACATTTGGTTGGCATTTGAAACAAAAATATTTTATTACTTAAAAGAAAAATTTTGATTCAATAAAGTGTCATTTATGACTTTTTAGTGAGTTAAGAGCATCTCTTAATGATTCATAGCTAAAATGAATAGCTAAAGTTATAATTTAACAACAAACAAGGTAAATTAGTTATAGGATAACAATGTTACTCCAATAATCAAATTGCTATTTTTAACTTTTCCTTCAATTAATTAATTAATTCAATTCAACTACCCACTTCCAACCACCCTTATTCAATTGAACAACCTCTTTAAATCTAAAAAAAAAAATTTTAAAAAATTCAATCACCTCTCTTCTAACCACTATTAATTATTTGATGCCTTAAATACATAATTTCATACAAGATTAGGACATCTCCAGGTTGACCATTCTAAACCATTGAGGTCATTCCCAAGACTCTCACAGGACGATGGGGCGGACAACCAATGTGTCTATTGTATGATCATTAATGGGACAACCGGTCGATTTGTTGAGAAAAAGATGAGCAGTATTTTTGGATAATATGGTTGTGTTGGCAACTTTGACACAAGAGATAAAAATTGCTATTTTTCGCAGTTTGAATAGCAGACCGTTGTAGCACCATATTTTTCCACACTTGCTGTATTTTGCTTTTAGCAACTCTTTTAGCAGACCATTGGAGATGCTTCAAGATACTTATTTGAAAATGATAAATGTGTTGAAAATATACTAAGTGAGAGTCAACTTTCTAAAAATTGACTTACAAAAATTTTAAAGGTAAGTTATTTTTTAAAAAAATAATGCAAAAATATTTTCTTTAAAAAAATGTTGTACTTACTTTTTTTGTTCAACTAAACAATGGAAAATAAGTAAAATATTTTTAACAAAAATATTTTACGTCATTACAGTCGGAGCCTAAGTGAATTATTATTTATCTCTTAATTACATAATAAAAATAGATTATTATTGCCCTGCTCATAAGATTTCTCCAACATTCTTAATTAATAGTACTACATAAATAATATCACATAATATTTCGAACGTAATGATTATATGAAATGCCAAGCTAAGCATAACTGATCAATTTTTTTCTTGTCAAGTTCTTGAGAGAGAGAGAGAGGGCAATAAATATTGCAGATGAGTCAGCATACTTTGCTTGTGATGGCCTTAGAAGACTGGAATTTTTATGATTATGGGGGCGATTAGTCAAGATAAGGCAAGAGAAATATTAGAGATTTATAGTTTATAATTTTAAATTTATTTGATGATATGATAAAGAGAATTCAATTTGAATAGTTGAGTGTGTAATAAATGAAAGACTAATAAATATCATTGTGGTAAAATCATAAGAGTTTTTTAAGAGTTTTAAATATTTTTCTAATTTATTTTAGGGAGACTTATTTATAAGTCCTTTTTCAGACACTTATGGTAGGTTAAGTCCTGTGTAATTTCTTATAGAGTCTCAAGTCATATTTAGATAGGAATGTATTCCACAAGATCCTACATAAACGTAACGTGACGTGACACTTATATAAACGTAACGTGACGTGACACTTACATAAACGTAACGTAACGTAACGTGACACCTATATAAACATAACGTAACGTGACACCTAAATAAACGTAACGTGACACGTACATAAACGTAACATAACATGTCACGTTACGTTTCGCAAATTTAATGAGTTTTTATTTTTTTAAATTGAATGTGAAAATGTTGCTGGTTTATGTTGGTGTCACGTTACATTTCATATAAATATGATCTATGGTAATATTCAATTTTCTATATAAGAAATTGAATGTTGCCATAGATCATAGGTGTCACGTTACGTTACGTTTATGTAGATATGATCTATAGCAACATTCAATTTCCTTACGTTTATATAGGTGTCACGTTACGTTACGTTTATTAAAATATGATCTATGGTAACATGCAATTTCCTATATAGGAAACTGCATGTTACCATAGATCATATGTGTCACGTTACGTTTATGTAGGTGTCACGTTACGTTACGTTTGTATAGATATGATCTATGGTAACATTCAATTTCCTATATATGATTTTACTATTATTTATGATATTAACAACTAATATTGAGGGTAAATGTGTCAACAAACTTCTCACAGGACTTATGGGAACATAAGTTTTTTAGTAGGACCATATATAGCATAAGTCTCCCTAATAGGACTTATAAATAATTTTCCCTTTATTGTATGCAATTAATTTTATTATAAAAGTTGGTAAATAATAGGGCCCAGCTCCACCACACCACTAGCAAAGGATCACATACAATTTTTTTGAATTGGTCTTCAGTATTCACATACTTTTCAGCCTAAGGATTTTCTTGATTTGCAAAGTTTTGTGAAAATAACCACTCAGACAAAATAATTTGGGTACATTAACCACTGAATTTTTTTCTTGTCTTCTTGAGAGAGAGAGAGAGAGAGAGAGAGAGAGGGAGAGAGGGAAATAAATATTGCAGATGAGTAGCAAACTTTGCTTGTGAAGACTGGAATTTTTATGATGGAAAAAAATATATTGCGGATGAGTAGCCTTAGAAGACTGGAATTTTTATGATGGAAAAAAATTGGGAGTTATGAAATGTGAGTTTTATAACTCTAATATATAAATGAGTCTCATTTATGATGTGAGGTGTGTTAGTGTGTTTTTTTTATTATTTATTTATTTTATTTTTTATTGTGGGGGTTGTTTAGGGTATTCTAAATAAGTGTACTTTTTAGACTAAAAATTAGAGAAAAAAAATATGATTGTTTGGGATTACTTTTTAAATTTTTACGAAAAAATGTGATTTAAAATATTGTATAAAATAACAAAATTACTATATTACCCCTAAATATATAAATGCTACTGAGAGTGATGGTACTGTCATGCATACGATGGGCAGTTAGGACTAGATTGCCTACGGTACTGTTCGGACTGGACGGTGCTGTTCGGCTCATGAGAGCCCACCACGGATTCCATTTTGATAATCGGAACCGTTCAATGTACAGAATTCGTCGAGTACTATATAATTGTAAAAAATCAAGTTGATCGGATGTCGATAGCTATCTGATCTGATTAGTTTTTTTGTCAACTGTTACTTTGTGCACTGTCCATTTTTTTATGCAAAACTGATTTGATCATATAGTTATCGATATCCGATCAATATGATTTTTTACAAGTATATAGTACTCGACGAGTTCTACATATTGAACGGTTCAGATTATCAAAACGGGACTCGTGGTGGGCTCCCACTGGCCCAACAGTACCCGTGACACCTCAGCCTATATACATATATGTTCTGACAACACATCATTCCAATAATATTTATTCACATATATATACATATATGTTCTGACAGCACCAACATCACATCATTGCCATGCCGAAACTTGAATTATACTTTTTTTTTAATTTGTTTTTATAAATAGTGATAACTTTTAAATTTTTTTAATAATTTTTTAATTTTTTTATCTTTTTTCATAAATGTCAAACCCATCTTAAATAGAAGTTACTTTAGAGCTCTAATTTTTAAAATCATTACCCTTTTACGATTATGGGGCGATTAGTCCAAGATTGAGACAGAGCAAGTGGCAGAGCATGTGCATCATCAGTCAAATAAGTTGGGAGTAAAATGTGAAGTCTAAAGAAATTTTAATGGAGTTGGGTCCACTATAATATGATATATATATGTTTATTTTATTTTATTTTTCTCCTGCCAATCATATATAGTTTAAATTAAAACTCTACCATTAGAAGTCTGCATTACTTCCGAGTAATTTGGAGAGTGGAAGCTAGACCCAGGTCAGTTACGTGCAGCCCCATCCAATGATCAAGAGTGTTGTCAACGCACACTGTTGTGCAGAGTAGGTCGCGCTGCACTTGACATGTGGTGTCACATAGTTCAGCAAGATTAGAAAAATATCACATCCATAGTTCAGCAGGATTAGGAAAATATCACATCCATCTGTAAGAGAAAAGTTATTAGCTTGTTAGACAATTAGAGGAAAGAAAAATGTGCATAAATATTGTAGTGATGTAACTGAGTTAGATATTGAACAAATGTTAAAGATTTATAATTTATAATTTTAAATTTATTAAATGATATGATAAAGCAGAATTGAATATTGAATAGTTGAGTGTGTAATAAATCAAAAATTAATAAATATCATTATGAGCAAGATCGAAAGAGTTTTTAAGAGTTTTAAATATTTTTCTAATATATTTTATGCAATTGGTTTTATTATAAAAGTTGGTAAATGTGTCCATTTTGTTTTGTTTTCACAATCTATTTTATGAAAAATTTGTTTGGTTCTTATTTTTAGAATTCACTTTTTAAAAAATTGAATTTTTTTTGATATTCTAAGCATTTTTTTTTAATTTTTAGATACATCTTGTCACACCTTAAATCCAGGCATGACCAGTCGTGGCCTATAGGTACTTAGCCCAAGGCATACGTAAGCCTAAATATGAACCCAAAATCACACAGAATAAATGTGATGATAGCTCAAAAATAAATAAATCAAAACCCAATCCAGTGACAAGTCACAAGTATAAATGGTAAAACCAGTCATAACCAACTTTCATATATATATATATATATATATTAAATGGAACACAAACTGAACACAAAATAAAATAATTCTAAATAAAATCTAACCACAACGTAAGCACAAAACCAACATAACAAGCTAAAACAAAATGATGAATGTCTTAGAGATCCATGCAATTGAGTCCTCGCTATGCCATGAATCCACTCTAAGCCCTTCTAACACCTCGAAGTGATAAACAACTAAGTCAGCTGATAGCTCAGTGAGTAACGACATGGATAGCAAATATAGTTTGAAAATATGGTTCAATTCCAAAATAAGATATATATCACAGAAACTAGATTGGCATATAGTTTTGAAAAAGATAATCTATTTCAAACAGAAGGTTTCACAGTTCAACAGCTAAAATATTCATGTCTCTCAAGAACATAATAAATGGCATCCTCCACTTAAAACATATTACAACATGATCACCAATGATTTTCTGGGTACCAAGAATAACTAGTAACATGCCACAAAGTTCTCAAGACAATAAGCCCGTTGGATCGAATATCGAACCAAGAGTCATCCTCAGGGTGACAACCTGGGCTTTTTCTCTAAGACGATCCGATTGAAGGTCACCTAGCCTAGCCTAGCCCAGCCCAAGTCTTTTCCTTATAATCGTTGAGCACTAGAGTCATCACAGCCTAACTCAGATCTGTTCCCTAGTGGCCAGAATCACCACACACTGTGGAATAATTTCCCTGGACTTTTATATACAGATGGTCCCAATAATCAATACAATTTAGTTTCGTAAAACATGGTAGTTCACCATTATAAACATAAGACCATAACAAATAGTTTACAGTATGCCAAGTTTACATATGTTTCAGAAATAATTTAATTCCATTGATAATATAATAATTTATCAAAACAGTTTAATCTTGAAACAACAATTTAATTTTTCAACAGTTTAGGGTTAGGGAACATTTATAAAAATATGTAGCATGCAACTACTCACCTGAAAATGAAATAATATAATCATCGAATAGAGTATGAAAGTCCAACTAGTGCCCTGAACCAAGTATGAAAACTAGACGTCACTATTAATTTAAAGATACTAAAAAGAATAATAAATTAAGTACCCCACACTAAAGCGCACTAACACAGCTCAACTCTACTCACCGTTACTCTTAAATAATATCTAAATTCATGTTCTTCAAGGTCTCAAATTACTCAAGACATGGGTTCAGATCGAAACTTAATTAAAAGTAACTTTAAGATAAAACAGAATTTTAAACAAATTTTCCCAATCTATTCGCTAACTTTGAAAATTAAAAACCCACTCCATGTTGTTCAAAAAATTCCAAAACCCGTCAAATATTAACTAATATATCCTAAGTTTCAAACCCAATTGTTTTACTGGATTTGCTTATCAAAATAATTATTTACAATTAATTATATCCAAACAGGTTATTTTCTGCAACATTTTAAAGAAGTTAATGGTTCTCTTAGTATACACGAGCAATCAACGCAAGGCCAAAAATGTAAGAAACTAGACTCGTAACTGGTTCTAATGACGCTGATTTGATAATTTTCAAATTTATACCCAAAGAGAACGACACTTCCGAAGTTACCATTTTGTACTAGTTTTCTGGACAGATTTGATTACATCAGTTTATATGGATTTTGACTACCAAAAATTATAAGAAAATTCTGGTATAAAATTCAATATTTAATTAAGCTACTATAAAAATTTCAATTTAAAATTCATTCACTTACTATATTTTCTTGATTTTTAAAGTTTATAGCTATGTGCAGAATTTCATACTTATTAATTGCACCCTCAACTTTATATACCTGTTTAATTCCTTAAACTACATTAAAAAAAACATGATATTTACACACAATGGTGGCCAACTACTACAAGGTCCACCATTACAAGCAAAAACACTCATTGAATATAACCCATGCTATATACTTCTTTTTCATACATTCACTATTCCACACCAACTATTAACCAAATCAATCCTCCAGACACCGAATCAGTGAACCCATTACCCTTTTTTTCTTCTTCCATTCAATACACCGAAACATCTATACACAATAATCATACATATAACATACTATAGAAGAACAATACCTTAAAGTTGTAGAACCACAAGATGCTGGAAATTTCTCTCTCTCTCTCTCTCTCTCTCTCTCTCTCTCTCTCACACACACACACACACACAAAATCTCTCACTGCTACTATAAATCCTAAAGTGGCTGCTGCTGTGTTGTGAAATAGTAAGAGAGTTAGGGTTTTTTTTTTTGTTATCTTTATCTACATAAGCAACAATCCACTTATTATTATTATTTAACATTATTACTATTATTTATTTTAATAGTAAATCTTACCTCTAAATTAGAGATTTCCACCATAAATTTATTTTAGGTTTAAACTTAATTAAAAGAACCTCCAACAATATTTAATTAGTACTTTAGGATTCACCATGAAAATATTTGAGATTGTAAAATTATTATTATTTAAATATTTACTTTATTTTTATATTTGGGTTCTCACACATCTAACATAAATATACTTAAAAAGTATAATATTTGTGAAAAATATCTTTAGAAAATTCACTAAATCCAAAAATAAAAAAACACAAGAATTTAGTATATTTTTCGTATTCTGGTGTATTTATTGATTTTTTAAAATATTTCTTTTGCAAATACTTAATCCAAGTAAGATATATCTAAAAAAGTAAAAATATTACTTAAAATTTTAAAAATATTCACTAAAAACAAAAAAAAAATACGAAAAACAAAAAATTTAATTTCCAAAAAATTGAATCTAGAAAATTAAAACCAAACACACTTATTTTTTGTGCAAAAATAATAGGGCCAAACTCCACCACACCATCTAAGGATCTTCACATACAATTTTTTTGAATGAGTCTTCAGTATTCACATACTTTTCTAGCCTATGGATTTTCTTGGTTTGCAAACTTTTGTGAAAATAACCACCCAAACAAAATATTTTGAGTAATCATCTCTTGATATTTACTTAAAATATTAATTGACCCTTATAATTCTAAAAATTACAATCCATCCTTTCAAGTTTCTTATTGCATAAAATGACTCATTTTATTAATAAATCATGAAATCAATTAACAATTTTTAATGATATCAAAAATGTATTTCAATTAACAATTCAAGTAATTTTATTATTGTATAAGAGAGCAGTTAGAAATTTTAATTTTTTTGTTAAATAAAAAATGTTGACAAGGAGATATTTATAATTTTCAAAATCATATGGAACAATTCATATTATAAGCAAATCTCAGGGATGTGTTTGTAATTTATCTAAATATTTTGTATCCAATGTTTACTTTTAGTCATTTAAAAAAATTGTTAACACAAATCTAATCTTATCAAGTAACTATTAATATCTGATCAACGTAATTTTTTTATAGTGATGAGTACTCAATAAATTCCATACATTAAACAGTTCCACTACAACAAGTTGGGTCTTGGATGACGAATTTTTTTTGTCTCCAAAGAGATAATTTCGTCATTGTAGATATTTATGAGGAAATATTTTCGTCACCGGGTTCATCATTGAATGTTTATCACTAAAAAGCATCGTGACGAAAAATAATTTCGTCACCAATGAAATTACTTCAGTGACGAAACTTTTTGTCACCAATAAAACAAGATTTTGTAATTAAAAATCCTCATTTTCGTCACCAAATAGTTATTCAGTACCACATTTATAACTTTAGTTGATGAATAAATTTGTCACACATGTTGATCATTGATGAGAAAATAATTTCGTCATGTAAAGTTGACGAAATTTTTCGTCTTCAAATGTCATACATGGGTGACGAAATATATTTCATGGCAAAAATATATATATGTGACGAAATTTTTAGTCACCAAACAACAAAATCAATGAAAACTTTCATATATAAACTGCAATAAATTATCACAAAAAATATTTATTAGCAACAAATAATCACTTTGTCATAATAATAAGCACAAATGACGAAAAAAATTCGTCACTAAACTTGCCCCATATTTTATATTTCAATTTAAATTATTATTTCACAAATATCCCTGCTCATATCCCAATAGCCTTTTAAATGTACTAAGAAATCCATTAGCTATTATACACCACTCCACAAAAAAAAAAAAAAAAATCACTAAAAAATTTATATTATAAATCAAAATATATCTATCAAACAAATTTAATAATAATCCATTAAGTATAACAAAAAAACCATCAAAGCAAATCCCAAAATAAACTAACATGGAGTTCACCAAAAAAAAAAAAAATCAACATTCGATCTTGATTTGCAACTAAAACTAAAAAGTATCAGTTCAGAAAAAAAAAAAATTCAACACTTGATCTTCATTTGCAAGAATGCTTCCAGACGTCATCAAAAACCAATCTGCAAAGAAAATAAAGAAAAAAAACATTAATATATTATCAATTACATCTAAACTCATATTTAAATAATTTTATTTTATAAACCAATTTAGTAGAGATGCATATAACAATCCAAAACTTCAAAAAGTTGAGGTGATCCTTGATGATAACCAACACGGATAACAGAAGATGACAAAAGATTGCAGGAATACCATGCATCACTAGCACTAATGCCAACAAGAACCAAAGAGAATCACAGGACATGTTTGACACAAACTAATCAACCCACGGTTTTTACAGGAGTTAACATTTTCATTAAAATCTAAATATGTTCCTGTTTTATTTTTAACCTCAACAAGGTAAAACGGTCAAAACACACACATGCGAGCAAACATAAAAACAAAAACAAACACAAACACACATGAATATATATTGAAATAAAAACACAATTAGACCTCCAAACAGTTTGGATTAATTACATTTTATATGGTTTTGTCCAAAAACACGTTACTTCCTTCATGTTTAAAAATATACACATTAACCCTCCTGAAATTTGGAGTGAAGTGCAAACGTTGCAAAATCTGGTTAAGTTAACCATGCGTGTACAACACACTAAATTGAGCGTGTGAATCTAAAAAATATATATAATGACACTTTTGCCCCTTTTTTAATTTGCCTTTTTCTATTCTTTTCTTCTTCATTCCCTATCCCTCCTCCTCCTTTCTATAGCAGCAGACCCACTCTCCCTTTCCCTTCTTCTCACTTCCTCCTACACCTCACATGCCACCACCAACCAATAGCCTCATGGGCCACCATGGCTATCAACCACCTCTAAAACAAAACCCAGCAGCCACTTCCCCAGACACCCAGGTTGGGTAACTTAGCAACCTCATAGACACAGTCCACCATGACACTACTGTGCATGGCCAAACCCAACCCCAACACTTAGTGGACAAGCACCTTTCATCCGTCGCATCTTTCTCTCCCTTGCGGGGAAGTAAAATTTAAAACTCATCTCCCTCTAACAGTCTAAAAACATAAAGTTCTAAGCACAAGTTCTAAGGAAAATGGGGTAGAAAATTTAGGGGAAAATGCTATATAGTTGAGTACGAGACTGAGGAGAGACATTGTCATTTTTTAAGGCATCTAAGCTGAGAACAATTACGATGTTATTAATGAAATCATTAAACCAATGATGTGTATTGATCCATCACTATAGCCAAACTTTATGTTAGGAACAAAAGCAATTACTAACAATTAAAAACAGACTACTTAAATTAGTACTGAGAAAAAAAATCACTGGAAATAAACTAATCCCTTACAGCAAGAGGAGCTGTATAGGTGTCATATGAGAGGAGGGAGAGGAATGATATAGGACAGACCATGGGACAAGAAAGGAAAGAACGGGAAGAAAAACAAAAGAAAAGAGTCCCATCTAACACTCTATTGTTGACCTTGAACTATGTTTTTTGAAGAATTAAACAAAAATCAAGTTGGATTTTCTTCAATGAGTCTACAAGTCAACAGTTAACACTCAACATATTCTATCAGTTAGCAATATCATATCATATACAAAACAACTAGCAGAAAAACACTAATGGGATATCTTTTCTCAAAAGAATCTTTTGGTGCTCAATCACAATCGAAGTCCTTAACATTGGCTAGGATTTTCATTTCAGCTTTTAACAATTGGCCACTATAGTTATCAAATCTAAGGTATGTCCTTCCAACAGCTAAAATGCAAAGGGTTGGAGTTAATGAATATGACAGGCTGATTATAATAATAATAATAATAGAATGCACTGCACTGCACTGCAGCATCAAGTACAAGTGTACTCAATATTTTCTTCAATGATGCCAAGATAATAAGAGAGGTTGTGCAAGAGTCGAGTAACTATTTTATGAAAATTGTTTCATGATCACAAAAACAGTGGGAAAAAATGAAGACAGCAATATGAAAAATATGTGGCACAAGGTTTATGAAGACTTGAAAATCAGGATGATTTATGCATCTGGAAGTTTATGAACAGCTGGTAATGCCAAACACCTTGCAAGCAATGCTATGCATAAACAAATTTGGATTCAATATAAAGTGATCATTATCTGGTTACAAAAAAAAAAATAAATAAATAAAAGAAGAGGAAGAAGAAGAAGAAGACATCACACAATTTCATTCTTCTACATAATTCTGTTCACCTGAGCACTATATCATTGTAGTTGGGTTCTAAATCTTCACTACATGAAGAAGCAAAATTGTACTGCTTAAAATTTGAAAAGCACTTGAAAATGGAAATAAGTTTTGTTTTTCCAGCATTGTTAATCATTCCCTTGTAAAAAAGCATGATGTGACAACAGCAAATTTAAGTATAAAAGTTTCCATGAAGATATTTAACTTTAAAATCATTGTTTTAGGAATCCCAAGTGAAATAAGATATTTAAGAAATTACAAGATTTGAAAACACAGGATTCAAAACTCCATGACAAATCCTATACATTTAAATAATGAGACAAAATCACAAAGTTTTAGTAATTTAACATCCAATAGAACAATAATGATTTTAAGTGATGGGCTCACTTCTTGAGCTCTGATAGATAAATACTGTAATGTAACATATAGTATCAGGGAAATACATTATATAGTCATTATTCTGAATCAATAAGTTGTACATCAAGAGACTAACCTTTGGATCAAGGGCCTTCAATTGATCGTCAAACAATTGACGGTAGCAACGAAAACTGCAATCTATACAAACTACGTTATAGATAGTTCCATGTAATTCAAGTGGGTTGCTACCAGCAGAATGGTGTAACCTGTACAAGATGTTGATGAATTAGGTCCATCAGTTTTGCTCAGGGTACTACAGAGCCTTGAAATTCAATATGAAAAAAAAGTCGGTTACCTGTCAACATTTTGTGTAATCATGAAATTTATCCAGCTGGTTTTTTCAAGAGATGACAAAGTAATATGAACTGGACCAGGCTGTTCTGCAGTCAAGCGTCTCCATCTTGCATAGCTCTTCGCCCAATACCGCCTTCTGGCCCGGGTTAAACAGAGAAACTTCTGTCCATAGAAGATTCCAAGAGGGCATAAATTAATCATGGAGTTTCAGCCATTCAATGTAAACAAGGACAATTATAGTGGACTATTTCAAGTAACTGAAAAATTGTGCCAAATTTTTGAAACACCGAGAGGAAATGTTAACCATTAAATTTCATGCAGTTTTAAGGAAGAATGGAAGGAACAGATGAAAAAAAAACCTTACTTCACAACAGATCTGTATCAGAAAGATTCATGTCTATGGTTCCATCAGTTAAATTCAGCATAAATTCAAGAAAACAAAGAACACTGATGAAATTAAGGAACAAGGGATGTCACTATGATGTGCACGGGTTGAACTGAATCTTTTTTAATGAATAGGAAGGATTTGTGCCACAAATGACTTCACATAAATAAGTACAAGAAAATTTATTTATTAATATTAAAGTGCTTTGTTTCATATAGAAGAATGGCAATCTCAAGTCATTTCACAGATCCTTTTTTCTAGCTCCAAATGTGGGGTACCTAAGTCATTTCTGTTCCGTACTAGTTCCAGCTTTTTTAAGAGTGATTAATGTTACGATCACTAAAGTGAGCTACAAAAATTCAACTTAATGGAGCATAATTTTCATTTTTCAGTGAGTATGCAATCCTATAACACAGTTACAGGTTGTTGATGTAATGGAGCTGATACCAACTATCAAAAACTTATTTGTTGCACAAGAAGCACAAAACATAGAAATTTATTAATCTAAGTTATTCGTTATTACAAATAAATTAATACAAAAAACATAAAATTTGCAAAATTTGCAATGCATGCGTGATATCTATTCTCAAACCTTGATGTATCCATGTGATCCAAAATATTTCATTTTTTATTAATTTCCAAGTTTTTTCAAGAATGACATCAATATCTTTTGATTCATCACTATATCCATGTTTTAGGTTGCAATATATCTTCTTAGTATTGATATTTTATTCCTTGTTGAGCCTTTGGATTAAATAGATGATGTAGACAGTAGCATTTTTGTTGGATAATAATTAATAAATGTCAGGCTATCTTCATCTCTTTCACAGTTGTTCTCTAATGTTTTGACTCCATAAGGAGCTGCTCCCAATTGTTTCCTTCTTTTTATTATTACTCCTCATTTTAGTTTCCTTCTGATAAAGGTAACTCCTAAAACCAAATAGAAACAGTTACCCCTTCCACAAAGAAACATGATAACAGATCAAGATAATAGAGCACATGCCTTCAGATCACCTTGTGGGTAATTGGTCTGAAGCCAGAACTGTAAGCTCCATTTGGGCTGCATTGAAACAAAACAATCCAGCATATTCATAAGAATAAATAAATAAATGAAAACAAAATAACAAAAAATTCTTGTAAGCATTGAATTTAGAGTAGCAATGATAATGTCTTATAAATTAAAAGATTATGTTGCAAACTCTAAATTTAACAGTGCATTAAGTACTAGAAGTAGGGTGTTGGTTGGTTGGTTCAATCTTGAGAATTCAGTGGCTATGTTAGAAAGTACTCTGAATATCAAATCATGAACGCTTTTTTAGATTTAAATACCCCAAAAACCAAATAAGCAATTGTAGGAAATTTATGTATTGATAATATTAATTGATTGATAATCTTCATTTTACAAGACCAAATGACACTCCTTATATAGGAGATATTACAAACATCATCATAACCCATTAAACCCATTATATACCACTTACATATTATATATTTCCACTATCTACCACTATATATTTCCACTATCTAACACACTCACATAATATACTAACTCACTCACCTACCACACTAAGGTAGAGTAGGTGTGGAGTTTGTATTTTTACATTCAACAGCCCCCCTCAAACTCAAGGGGGTTAAGAACTAACCAACTTGAGTTTGGAGAGAGTAACAAAACAGGAAAAATAATCTGACAAATAAAATTAGATAGGAGACACTGTATGGTCGTGTCAGACCGTTGTAGAAAACAGTTTACGGGGTCATGTCGGACCGTTGTAGAAAACAGTTTACTGGGTCATGTCGGACCGTTGTAGAAAACAGTTTACTGGGTCATGTCGGACCGTTGTAGCTGAGAACCGAAATCAATGTCGGAACAGTTTACCGAGTCTTGTCGGACCCATATAGAAGCTAACCGGAATCAAAGTCGGGACAGTTTACAGAGTCTTGTCGGACCCATATAGGAGCTAACCGGAATCAATGTCGGGACAGTTTACAGAGTCTTGTCGGACCCATATAGAAGCTAACCGGAATCAAAGTCGGGACAGTTTACAGAGTCTTGTCGGACCCTTATAAGTTGCACCCTCAAAAGGCGTGCCCAATCTTATCAAAAGGCGTGCCATCAAAATGTGTGCCCGACAGCCATCAAAAGTCGAGCCATCAAAAGGTGTGCCCGACATCCATCAAAAGTCGAGCCATCAAAAGGCGCGCCGCTTTGTCGTCTTGCGCTGAGAGGCGCGTGATACGCGTGTCTGCCTTGCCTATTTATACCAAGGCGAGGCTGCCGCTTATGCAGAACAAAACATCTGCTGAAAAATCCTCTGAAAAAACTCTTCATTTTGCTGATAGAGTACTCTGTAACACTTCTGCCCAGATACTCTGTAACACTTCTGTCCAGAAAATGGCTTCTTCTTCCCGTTCCGCTACCCAGAACATAGCCTCTTCTTCCCGGGGTCTTACTCTCTTCCCGACCTCAATGAGTGCACAAGAGAGATAACCGGGGCAGTTGCCCTGGAACCGCAACCAAGTGCCCTTGGACCAAGCCCCCCTGGTTTTGCACGCGTTGAACTATCCGATGGTGGCAGTTGAGCAGATAATGGCTGCTCAATTTGATATTGAGGCCAATTATTATACATTAAGGTCATGTGTTGAGACCATGACTGCGGTCAACAACCTGTCGCACCGCTTCAAAGTAGAACAAATGAGGTGCAGCAGGTAAAAGCCCAACTGGCTCTGCTCCAGCGCATGTATACAGATGCCCGAGCAGAGATATGTATGCTGAAGGCAGAAAACAAGGAACTGAAGCGGAAGGCCACCGTGATGCTCAGATTTGGAGGACCGCCATATGTGACGGTTGAGGAGCAACGGGAAGTGAACGTGCTCGGCGGCGTAGGAAACACGGAGGCAGAACCGGCAAGGGCCGCCTAAGACAAAGGCAAGAGGAAGAGAACATCTGAAGAGGCGAAAAAGTAAGGCTGGTTGAGGTGGTGGTTGTAGGTTGGAGATTTTTTTTTTTTTTTTTATGTAAAATGGTGATCGAGTTTGATCTCTGGCATGAATAAAATAAAGTTGGTGTGCAAATCTAAATGGTATGAATTTGATGTGAAAAAGATTAAAAATAATGTGAAAGAAAAAAGAAAGAAATAATGTGAAAGAAAATATATTGAGAAATCAAAAACGAAAGGTGGAGAGTGGTTGACATGGTTTTGGACTGTAAGTTTGATCACCTTCAAAATCATGAACTGCTGTTGGGCATTTATCACCTGCTGCCTTCTTGGGGCAAACAGCATTAACATGGCATCCAAGAGCTTGAAGGGACTGAAAAGGAACCATTACCTCATAGTCTTCCATGTAATCCCCACAGAGAAATAGAACCCGTTTATCAGAACCAGTTATGGTGCCTCCTAGTGCCTTCACAAAAAACTGGATGTATTCAGTATGCCCATCATAAGTAACCCCGTTATGATATTACCATCAACATGGCAAGCCAAAAAAGTCTCTGGTTCCACCCAATGAGCTCCTGCAGCAATGAGTACAGGTTTCACAGAAGGATAGGCCGTGCACTTCCGACCTTTAACTGACCCTGCAGCTGCCAAGATCAGTTGCCCATGGCAAATAGATGCAATTGGCTTTCCGAAGTGGGAAATTTTTTTCACTAATTCTAAAACAGAATCATTCATGGCAAGATATTCCGGAGCCCGTCCTCCTGGAAGTACCAACCCATCATATTTGCTCACTTTAATGTCATCAAATGTTGCATTAAGAGTGAAGTTGTGACCCCCTGACTCAGAATATGTCTGATGAGGAGTATGGATCCACAAGAGGCTGCTGTTGCTGCTGCCCAAGCAGTTGCAGAAGCAGAAGCTGCTATAGCAGAAGCTGAAGAGGCAGCACGGGAAGCAGAAGCTGAAGAGGCAGCACGGGAGGCAGAAGCAGCAGAAGCTGATGCAGAAGCAGCACAAGCTTTTGCAGAAGCAGCAGTGAAGCACAGAGTTCACTGATGTATAGAAGGATTCATTAGCTGAATAAGAGAAACCAACTCCTGCTGGTGACTCTAAGTATAGCATGTTTGCTTCTTTATTCCAACTACAATCATTTTTGACCAAAAACTGTCCAGATGGTTTAAAAGGTCCATGCTCACAGAAAGCTCCAGCTCCAACAGATGAACAACCAGGCCCTCCATTTAACCAGAGAACAAGAGGCTTTGAAGATGGATCAGTTTCTGCTTCAGCAAAGTAGTAGAAAAGAGCTCTGTCCTGCTTTTCATCAACAGTGATGTACTCTCCATATTGCTGGAAACTCACCTGTGGCTGCCCTGGCAAAACCAGGATTTTATCAGCTTCAGAGAGTGACTCTACTCTTAAACATATCTGTATTGCACAGATTGTTGCCATGATTAGCCATGTTTGAGTAAACATGGACATGAGAGAGACAGAGAGAGAGAGATGGGTATGGAGCTTGATTTGATGCAAGTCTATTTGCTCACAAGGTGAATCTGCCATGAAAGAAGAAATTAAGGAAATTTGGGTTTGTTCGGCGGGCGGCCAAGGCGAGGCTGCCGCCCGCCGGTGAAGCGGAATTACTAAGTTCTTAACTTAGCTCTGATACCATGTAGGAAATTTATGTATTGATAATATTGATTGATTGATAATCTTCATTTTACAAGACCAAATGACACTCCTTATATAGGAGATATTACAAACATCATCATAACCCATTAAACCCATTATATACCACTTACATATTATATATTCCACTATCTACCACTATATATTTCCACTATCTAACACACTCACATAATATACTAACTCACTCACCTACCACACTAAGGTAGAGTAGGTGTGGAGTTTGTATTTTTACATTCAACAGCAATAGAAATTCTATTATATTCTTTTTAGATAATGATGGTAATCAACAAGAAGACCCATACACAATTGATTCAGAAGGAAAACAAATAAATTCGATAACAAGACATGGTGAAAGAAAACCTTTGATGGTGAAGAAGGCCCACATGCTACACATTAAGATAGAAGACGAAGGTAAACCTAGTCAACTACTGCCAACCAAAATACGGCATTCTGAAATATATACAAATCCAGTAAGGAATAAATACAGAACAAAAGTTATTGCAAATGATTTACAAATTTTGCTTTTGCGACAACCTGTAAGCACTTTTTGGTTGCCACAGTGGCAAAATATACAAGATCCAATAAAATTCAAACTAACATTCAGAATTACAATTCATATCTAGAAAATAATCAGAATGCCGATTATTAATTAGTAAAATTACAAGAAGCTTACAGTTGCGAAATTCATGCTTCCCTGAGACATATTTTTACAAGTAAATTATGATTGGAGGTTGCAATCAAAATTTTGAGGGACTAATATGCTCCACGTAAACTTTAAAAAATTGGAAATAGAACCTTCTATAATTAGGAATTCCACATTCTGTGCTTATTCCAGCTCCAGTCAAAACGACAAGTTTGGTACTGCACAATAAGTACAGAATCAATACAACAGAACCTAGTAAGAAACCAAAGTTTTTAAAGGCGAATGCGTACCTTGAGGCGTTTTACCCCTCATGAGGCGAGGCGTAAGCCTCAGGGCGTTGAGGCGTAAGCATTTCAAATTTCAAATTTTAATATTTACTGAATAAATTAAATATTTTTAAATAGTTAAAAAAATAAAAACAAAATTAAATATAAATGTGTAAATACTTTTCACTTTAATGCGTTGAACATTTTACTGCATAGAAGGAAGTTTTCCTTCACTGAAAGAGAAATCGATATTCTTAACTTCAGTGATTGAGCTTTTCACTTGACCATTAACTGTGTTTTTCTTGATTGATCATTTACTTAATTTTTTCTGTAGAATATAGTTGTAAAAATGGATTCTTTTTAATTTTTTACGTTTAACAATCTAATAGACTAAGTTTAACAAATGCCCAAGGCAACTTCTGCATGTGCATACTCCTCACATGCTTATGCGCAAAAGGCGTAAAAAGCGCACTTAAGGAGCATGTCTCAAACTATGATGCGCAAGCCTTTGGGGAGTAATGCCTAAAAATCAAAGCCTTAATGCGTTTTACCTTAGCCTCAAGGCAAGGCGAGCATCGAGGCGAGCTTCAAGAAAGCCTTTTAAAACTCTGTAAGAAACATACACATAGTTCTGAACCGCATTATTGATTAAGAGAATGTCAAATTTGGAAACCTCTATTTAAAGAATTGGTATAAAAGCTCAACATCTTTGATGCTTGGGGGATCTGAATCAGGAACCAACTTCTTGTCCCTCAAAAAGCTCGAAGACACATTTTCTTTAGTTATTGATGAAGTCCCATTAACAGATATTCGACATGTAGTTTGTACAAATTTTACAGAGCCTTGAAAAGGGAAGATTTTTTTCACTTTGCTTGAAGACCGCATATTTTTACTACTTGACTGAAGCGTATCTATAAAGACAGAAAACAGAATAACAAACATTTATACCAAAAGTACAGAACATCGCAGGACAGGAGCTGAAGAGATGGTAATAAAAATAAATAAATAAATAGGCACTAGCCTTTCATTGTAGTCCCAAGCATTTCCCTCACACCTTTGACGGTCTGTATGTTCAGAATAGAATTTCATTTGGTAGCCCATGAATTATTCAAACATTAGAAAACTGTAGCATGTGTTCGTCATCCAGTAGAACAACTAAACAATATGGCCCATTTTAAAAATATTACTGCAAATGTTCGATAAACCAAAAAAATGCAGAATACAAATGAGAAGGAAGTTAACTTACCCTGTTACTTCATGGAATACCAAGGATGTTACCCATCTCACCTTCTCCAAACCCACAGAGCATTTCCTTCTTTTTGTGACCCTGATGTAGAAAAAAGGATACTCAATACAATCCCCTAGCTGCCACAAAACCCATTGCTCCATTAAGGAAGCACACAAACATTTTAAGGTAAAATAAGCATATAAACATTTGGACCAAGTTGCTGACATATTTACCAAGTCTTTACATGTCTCTTGGTTCCAGATGTTGGTTATTAGTTAGTTAGTTACTCTTCTCTTTCTTGTGTGTGTGTGTGTGTGTGTGTGTCTAGGTTAGAGCTGAGAAATGAATATGCATTAGAGTCTATTCTTTTGTTCACCTTAAAGTTCAATTTCATAAATGCTGGAGAACCAAGTAATATGTATGTATGTATGATGGCTGCTTCTCTATTCAGTCAACTTGGAACTTGTGGAGAGCCCAGCATCCCAAGGTGCAGTGGGCTAAGCTGCTTTGGTTCAAGCATCATATTCCTAGGATTAGTACCATTCTCTGGATGGCCATTTATAACAGGCTGAGTACCCTTGATGGGATGGTTGCCTTTGGTGTGATGGATACTTCTAGGTGTGTGCTTTGTGAGGCTGATGATAAGAACCATAATCATTTATTCTTTGAGTGTTCTTACTCTTTTAGAATCTGGTCCACTATGACAGCTAAGTGTAATGTGAATTGGCCTAAATTGAATTGGAACCACCTTGTGAATTGGTTAGCTACACAGCTTACTGGCTCCTCTCTGGCTGTTACTATTTGTAAATTGGTCTTCACTTGCTCTATTTACTGTATCTGGCTGGAAAGAAATTGTAGAATTTTCCAAGCTACAAAGTCTACTGAGGTGGCCATCATCAGCAGGATTAAGGAACTAGTAAGATACAGGGTGATGTCCATCACTAACTTCAAGGCTGATTTAACTAATAATTGGTTCTTGAAGAAATGGTCTCTACCTGCTTCTGTGATCAAATCTGGTAACTGTTTATAATCTGCAGGTTATTGGTTGGTCCTCTTTAAGGGATGTGGGTTGAGTGTTCAGAGGATTAAACTAGTTTACTGAGTGAGTGATATGAGTCTTGTGGGTTGAGTGAGGTGAGCCTCCAGTATAACTAATTGTTTTTTCACAGGTTAGTTCATTGTAGGTTGGCTGGTTGTAATGTAGGGAAGAGAGTTGAGTGATGTGAGATCCTAAATAGGCTTGAGTGAGTGTGGTAAGCTTTGAGGGTTGAGTGATGTAGCTCTACAGTCTTCTTTTCTTACTGTGTGCTGTGTAGGTCTGGCTGGTCCTAATGTTTAGGGATGGTGGGTTGAGTGATGTAAGTTCTGTATGTTAGGTTTGTGTAAGTGTAATCCTCTATACTTGAGAATTGTGATTTGGGAGCTTTCTTCCTTTGAGGGTTGAGTGACTGTGAGATACATTTTGTTCTTTGGTTTTGCATGTTCCAGTTCTGAGTTTTGAGTGTTGTATGAAGGTTGAGTAGCTGCTGTCCTATATGAGAGTCCTGTTTGCATGCTTATTTTTGAATTGTATCACCTTAGCTTGTGTTGATCCTTGTGTTTTCCAGGCTCTATTAATTCTGAGCTTTGGTACTTGGCATCCACTGCTTTGAAGATAATCTGTCCAGCTATGACTAGATGATGCTGGCTTCTATAGTGCTCTGCCTTCCTCTCTACAGATTCTCAGCTGTCTTTGCTGGTAAAGGAATTTAGCAGGCTGTCTTTGGTTCTTGTTTAATCTTACTATGTAATACATTGATATGTTTTGGTTTCCTACCCAACTGGGATGTCATTGGGATGTCTTTTCTTTCTTTTTTTTTTGGAGTATGTGGCTTGAATATTATGTAGTATGTTGTGTTGTAATTGGTTGCTGGAACTATGTGTTTTGATAGTTGTTGGATTGAAGAGGGAGTGAAGTTTACTGAGTATGAATTGGTGTTGAAGTCTGATGTGGTTCATGCGAAGTTACTGTCATGTTTGGGAAATCAATCTCAAGGATCTGCCAGGCGCTTCATTTTGATGCACATTTAGCAAGTTTTGGGCTGCCTCTTGTTCATGACCCCCATCCTTTGTATAGGGCTTATGAACAGTTTTGTAGTCTAGGCCATTTTAATTTTAGTTTATTATTATGCTAGTCTAGCTTGGGGTTGCTAATATGTTTGTTATGTATAGTTTCTTAGTAGGGCCTGGGGTATACCCCTTGTAAATCTGTAAATCTTGGTAGTCTAACTTCTTTTCATCTTGTTGCTGGAATTCTTTAATTCTACTGTGTCTTCTATTGACTGCAAAGTAGTCTAAGTTGAAATAGTGACTCTGATTGGCCTGTACTCAAGTGTTTGTGATTTCAAAAATCTTTTGAAATTAAAAAAAATTGTAGGACTGAAATCAAAACTGTAAATGGATAGAGCTAATACGCGTGATATCATTACAAGATGCAAAAAAATCTTAACCAAAGGTAGTGTTGAATATTGACATCAATTATAGGTAGTGGTGGGTACCCAATGAGAGCATTAGAAGAAAGATACATGGAACATGGGGAAACAGTAATTTTCGTTCCATGGCCTTTGCTAATCCATGATATTAGTAAACAATAAATGAGAAGAAGTACAGATAAGGGTAGCTCAGATATGATATTTTCATTTAGTATGTGTAAGAACTCAATGGCTATAGGTAGTAGTGAACTGGGGATATTTTAGATCTCAAGCTAAAACTTGCAAAGTCTGGTCTCGGTTAGGATTTTTGCAATTTTGGGAGAAATGCTTGAAAAATTCATGAGCTGCAGGGCTCAAAACTAAGCCATGGGTAGAATAAAGATAGAATTCAGATAAATCTGTTTAAATTGCTTTTTTATACTCTATTAAAACTCTCATCATGTGGGTTTGAAGTCATTTTTTTTCGAAATAACTTGACCCCTTATTACTGTAGTTTAAACTGCTTTCAATAAGGTCCAGCTCATCAATTTGAAGTAAAATATTCCTAGAGTTTTTTCAAATCCCTAAAACAGTACCAACATATTAACATGACCTACAAAAATTCAAATAAAAATGTACACAGAGAGAATAAGAAGACAATGACCCCTAATAGAACAACAAAGTCCAAGCTAAAGCCAAACAGATGAGCTTTTTGTTTATTCTTTGGAATCTTTTTTTTTTTTTTTGGAACTATATTATTTGGAATCTGATCTCCAGCTTTTTCACCCAACAATCAATTTTGATTTCAAGTGCATTATCTGTACTAGTGGATTGTTTGACTAACTTTGATTCAAAATCTTACACGGAATTATTTAGTTATGAGAAAATATATCCAAGTAATTGAGATGATACCACAATCTTAGTAAACTTGGTTTGTATTAGTATACTTTAGATTCTCACTATAATTTATCGATTTGTTAGGGGAGGTTGCTGTTGTTTGATCTTCAAAAAATTGTCCCACTAAGCAAATCCCATATATGATTTCAATTCCAGCAAAATAAGTAGTTTTTGAACAAATTATAGGTTGGATTGCAACCAACAGCTTAGGTAGTTTATGAACAAATGAAATGAAATTTTCTGGAAAATCTGACTTTCTAAGCTCTTACAATAACTTAAGTAATCCTAATGAAGGATATAAGATACAGAAGACCTGCAACAAAACAAATAGGCCTAACTAGAAAAATTATTAAAAGCACCCTACACTAAAAGCTAATGACTTGTCAATAGGTTCTTCCCCTCATTCTTCTTGTTTCTGCAGCAATGTTGTTTCTTAATTCTGTTGTCTAATCAAGTATAATTTATTAGACCAGTTGGAAGTGTAATTGTGATAACATGTAGTTTTCTATTGCTTTGAAACTGCAATATATATCATCATAAGGTCCTCATAATTTACTATATGGCTTTGCCTGCTTTGACCTATAGCATATCTTGTAAAAAAAACCTCATATTTCTGATTTAAAAAAAAGAACTGCTAAGATAAAATCTGTCTTCTCCTTCAAAGAACAGAATGAAACCAGAGCAACATTCAACTCTCTCTCTCTCTCTCTCTCTCGGCTCTCTTCCTCAAATCTGAGCAGAGCATTAATGGCTAAGAATTAACGACCAAAAAAAACCTAAAAAATACATATAAACTTCAAAAACCAAATGATAAATCAAAGCTTTTAAATAGCTCAATAAAGAAAACAATTCCAAATTTATTTACCAAATCAACAATAAAGCCAGATTATAAGCTACAAAAATTGTGAAGATTGAAAACCCATAACAATTTTGAAACAACTCAATTCAATCAATGCATTACAAGAAAAAAAAAATAGAGAAAAAAGAACCTGGGTTTGATGTAGAGTGTGGAGCCCCGTTTATACAAGAAGAGCCGACGGTAGTGTAGGCGTTGAAGGTGGAGTAGCAAGAGCAAAGAGCTATGGCAGAGAGGGAGAGGTATTGGGTGCGTCTGTTTTGATAGAGAGAGGGAGAGAGGGAGATGATCAACAGAACAGAAAAGAGGCAAAACAAAAATAAATTACCCTATTCAATTTTATTTTATTTTTGGATTCAAAATTATCCTATTGCGTTGGTAAATAGAAAAGAGGTAAAACAAAAATTAATACCTTATTTTGAGAAGAGATGATAAATAGAAAAGGAGTAAAAAAAAAAATAATACCCTTTTTTTTTTTGGGTCATTGCCGCTCAATATATCAAACTTTTAACATTATTTTCTTACCAAAAAATCTTTAAAATATTAAAAATTATTAGTGACAAAAATATATTCCTCATAAATAATTTTATAATTAGTGACAAATTTTTTTCTCACTAAAAGTTCCAAAATTTTGGCGCCATTCAAAAAAATTAGCAGGAAAATTTTTGGTGACGAAATTTAATTTTTTCTTACTTAAAAAGAAGTATTTATTGACAAAAATAAATTTTGTCACTTATTATTTTTATTTTTTTATTATATGTGACAAAATTTATAAATTTCTCACGAATTATTCTTATTTAGTGACGAAATTTATTTTCCTCACTAGTTTTCGTCACCATAAGCTACTTTTGTTGTAGTGTTCGGATCATTGATGTGAGTTCAGTGATGAACTCACGAAAACCCAATAACACCCTCCAATTGATTTTTCCAGCTAGAGAGAAGCTCATCTCTAACTAATAAGAAAGGCTAACCAACCCAAGCAGGTGTGGCGCCTTGGAAAGACTTTGGGGCATAAGTCCTGAGACCCGACATTCCACTCTCTTTGGGGCCGGCTGTAATAACCCCGATCTGTAATTAACTCTTAATCCGTAACTAAGAATGCTAATTAAGTGGTTAAGTGAAATTATGCGTTAATTGTGTGATTTAGAAGTTATTTGAATTCCTATCTGTTAGTCTTAGGAATATCTGTTCATAATTTTGCTTTGTTTTGTTAATTGAAGGCCTTATCGGCATCTGAACACAAAATTGACTAGGTCAACGTGTTATTTAGAATTTTTAGAATTTTGTGGTAACTTTACTTAAAATTTGAATCGAATCAAAATAATTAGAATAAACTAATTAGATTTAATTAGATATAATCGTAATTGATTAGTCTTAATTCAACTTATTGAGCTAAGTTAATCAAGCCTATATAAGCCTAATATGAGAGCTCTAGAACACTCTACACTCCATTCTTCATCTTCTTTGAGCCAAAAACGTGGGGGAGAGGAGAGAGAGAGAGAGAGAGAGAGGAATTGGATTCAAGCTAGAAAAAGGGAATTTGAAGGAGAATTGGAGAAAATTGAGCTTCTACACTCCAAATTCAAGACTTAGGGTGAGTAATTAACCTCTAATTCTTATGTTTAAGTTGTTAAACATGTGAATTAAAAAGGTAGGAAGAATTAAGCTTAGATTATGGAGTTTGAGTCAACTCATGCATGCATGCATAATTTATGGATTTTGAGTTTGAATTTCAACAAATACTCACATGCATGCTGTTATTTATTTTAAGTTTGAGAGTTCAACATGATTTCATACTTATCACTTCCTATATTCATGTATTGAGAAGAAAGAGCTTCAAGTTATTACATGCATGCGTTATAAATAAAGTTTCAAGCTTGGTTTCAACCATCCTTCCTCCTTTCGCGTGAAACGCGTTAGGTTGTTGATTCACTCTGTTAAAAACATCAGGTGCGCCTGTTGTTTAGACCATATTTCCTTCTTTCGCGTGAGACGTGTTAGGTTGTTGATTCACTCGGTTAAAAACATCAGGTGCGCCTGTTGTTTACACCATCTTTCCTCATTTTGCGTGAGACGTGTTAGGATGTTGATTTCTCTTGGTTGAGGTCTTTCCTCTTTTGCATGATCATAAGTTTTTCAAAAATAATCGGCTTCGCGTAGCGTATAAGTCCAGTTCTCACAATCTTCCTGCATATCATTAGCATCTTGCCCCTGAACTACGCTGGTTTGATTCCTTGCAAAGGGATACGTAGGCAACCTTCGGGTTCAACCACTTACATTTGTATCTTGTTTGTTTGCCCAAGTATTACGGCCTTGTCAAAAGGGTCGTCTTCGGGGCTTTGACATTCGCCCACGTCATGAAATGACTTCGAGCTCTGTCAAAGAGGGGCAACTGTAGACACCATATTTTGACATGTCCTAAGACTTGGGCACTTTAGTTTGACCATCCTCACCAGAAAAATCAAATTGAAATTTGAATCCCAAACCTCACCCAATTTGTAGTATTTTATAATTTTCTATAATTTGGTGTGGTGGTACATATTTTAAATGTTTTATTTGGATATTTGATAAAATGAAAATGATAAAAAAAAATATAAAAAGAAAAACAGAAATAAAACATAAAAAAAAATAGAAAATCAACAAAAAGAAAAAAGTGGGTGGAAGATGGAATGGGGTGGTGGTGGAGTATTTTTAAAAGAGAAAGTGAGAGTGGGTGGAAACTTACACACATGGGCAGGGGGACACAGCATTCTTCGATGGATAGCATTTTAGGGTGGGTGAGGTAGAATTTCATAAAAATGAGAGATACACATGCAGTTGAGGCCTCTCTCTCGGGTGAATAATATAAAAAAAGAGAGCATGTGAGAAGATGGAGAGAAATGTGAGTGTATGATTAAAGAGGGCACATGGGCAATGGGGCCTGGGATCTGAAATAAAAAAAGAAAAGAAAAAGAGAACAATACACAGAGAGGCACGACCTCTCTCTCTCTTTAGAAGAGGAGACCCAACACCACGGTTTAGAGGGGAGACACTACACGGGTAGCACCTTCACTCCAGGCACTGGGGATACCACTACACAACACACCTTTCACACACCCACAGAGGGCAGACGAGGAGGAACATGATATACACACACACATAGGGGGGATATACGGCAGAGGTGAGGAGAGGGAATAGAATTTCAGAAAATGTACAAGACCATCATCCTCTTCTCTCACTCGGTGCATGGAGGAGAACAACAGCTGGGCTAAATTACACACTCTCTCTCGGGGGCTCTCTCTCTGACATCTACTGCCGGAGCCGTAGCTCGGAGCTAGAGTGGCCTCACCATCTCACTCGGGGCGGCGGCCCTCCCAGCGGTGACGCTCAGTGGCATTGATTGTAGCCATTGTTGGAGGCGGTTTCTGCTGCTGTGCGTGGCCACAGTTGCAGACAAGATGGCCATTTGAGGGCGAAGTTACATGATAGACATACACATGCATGGTCTCGGCTCTCGGGGTCTCGGTCAACAATTGAAATGATATAGTTCGTTTGGCCAGTTCGTCACCGGACTGGGTTTTCAGAATCTGATGTAGCAGCTCTGTTCAAATGCGCAAGTCTTTGGCTCTCCAGCCTCGACATATACACAGATTTTGGCATGGAAACATGCATGGGAGGGGGGGTGACTGGTTCTCATGGAGTCACCGTCACTCTCTCTCTGTAGTTTGGGTTTGAAAAGATTGCTATATACATGGAGATACACACACACAAAGGAGACCGACTCGAGCTTGCTCTCTGAATTACTCGACCAACCTCTCTCTCTCTCTCTCTCTCTCTCTCTCTGTTTTGGTGAACCACTCTCCTCTCTCACAGTTGAACTTCTATAGAGATGGTGACAAACATGGAGTCCCAAGGGGACTGAACTCCATCAACCATTCACTGCCTCAACAGCAGCAACATCATGCATAGCTCTCTCTCTCTCATGGTTTAATTTAGGTGATTAGTTAATTAGTTAGTTAAGTTAATTAGAATTTTAATTAATTAGGTAATTAGGTAATGAGGTCGTTAAATAGAATTTTATAATTCATTCATTAGTTAATTAGTTAGTTTTGTTAATTAGAATTTTATAAGGTCATTAGAATTTTAGTGCAATTAATTGATAAGTAAGGTCATTAGTGTAATTAATTAATTAGTTTAATTAATTACTTTTGTTAATTAGAATTTTATAAGTAAGGTCATTAGCATTTTAGTGTAATTAATTAGGTAGTAATTAGAATTTTATAATTAATTAATTAGTGTAATTAATTAGTTAGTTCCAATTTGTAATAATTAGCTAGCATAGTAAATTAATCTGTTTTGTAATAATTAGTTAATTAGTTAGCTAGTTAGTTTATTCAGACCCTTCTGCATGAGGGCGCATTAGTTCATTCGGACCCTCATTCGCGAGGACGCAATGTTGTAATAAGTGTGCGTGTGCGTGTGTGTGCATGTCTTCTAACCCCACGTCTTTCTCCATTTTATTTATCAGCTTATGATGGTTAGTTTAGAGGCATCATGTTTAATTTAACATACTCATGTTTGCATCCACTTGTATTGCATGCACTGGGGCTCGGTTCATCATTTCAATTCGCATTGTCGTTTCAATACTTCTCTGAATACATGATTAGACCGCATGCGATCAATTCATTTCATATGCCATATTAATAACCGAGCCTAGTAATTGCATATCACATGTGTTGCATTGTCACATTGTATATAGAATCATGCATATTTTCTAATTTTGTTTTGTAGCTTGTTCGCGGGACGTCGGTAAATATGTGAGTTGTTATGCTTTAGCATCCCGCTTGTACATAATTTTCTTATTATGTTTAGCATCCTACCATGAGGCTAATTGCTTACTTGATATAACTGTTTGAATGCCTGTGGATGAAGGCTTGTTGTTTGAATTGGAATGATTCGATGAATGTACGTTTTAAGCCCACTTTATAGTGGCAAATTCACAAACTTTAAGCCCACTTGAGGTGGCAAATTCAAACCCTTTTTTGCAAAACAAACATGAAATCGAACTGTTCCAATTTGAGCAAATGAGTCTATACTTGTATGCTTCACATAGTAAATTTTAGGATTTACTAAAATAATCAGAACATGAACATATAAAGAAAATAAAAAAGTCATATCATGGTTTAGTAGAGGCCGATCTTTTGATCGGGTGAGTGGGGGTGCTCATTATTGACCTTCCCCTCTCATACCTAAGGTTCCGAGCCAAGCATCCTTGGTTACGACGAACAGTGGCCTTGGCACTGAGTCATGGGTTTCCTAATTTCCCAAAATATTAGGTGGCGACTCTGAGATCTGATGACGCAGTCCATTTTTGACAAAATTGCAATAAAATGGATGTTCAATAAAAGTTGCCAAATCTGGACTCTCATCTACGTTTCACATTGCACTCGTGAGACTACATCAAAGAGATCTCGGGAGTCCGAACTGTTTAACGTGCGCGGGTACCCCCCGGGCATGTTACAGTCACGCCGGAGAAGACGATTACAGCAAATTACAGAACTGGGAAAGCTTGAATAGTGGAGGATTTGGAAGATAAAGCTAGAGAGAGAGAGAGAAAGCCTCAGAAACGATGGAGAAGAGTGAAAAGACGGGAAGGAAGGAAGTTTTGTCAAAAACACAAAAAGGCGGCAGAATAAAATTGATGAGCCTAGAATGACGGATTTGTCAGACGGCGCATGTAGGCGCGAGACGACTTACAAGCGCGTACGGAGTACGATCTAATAAGGGGAAAACGCGTGGCTAAAAACGGTTGAGTTATTATGCTTGACAGCTCATACGCGTGACAGAGCTCTTGGAATTCTTGTTCTTTAAAAAACAGACATGTCGGCTTGTATAATGATCTCGGCTGAGAAATTTTAAGCCGACGTACTGGAGTCAAGTACTGATATAGTTTCCATCACCTCATAATGCTGAGGTAATAGAACCTAGGGAGCAGTTGTGGGAATATATTTTCTGAGTACAAACACGTGGCCAAGGTGACGCCGACGTGTCAGCCAAGGTGCCACGTGTCCTGGTCATGACGCCGAGGTGATCTCGGCTAGGCCGAGGTTATCTCCGAAGATATCGGAATCCGGGATAAGCGGATAAGGGACAAGAGTCCTAGAATGAGGAAGGGACTCAGCTTGGATAAGGATAAAGCTCTTAGAGAGTTTATCTTTATCTATAGAGGAGTCCAGGATAAACACTGAGCTAAAGTCCATTGAAGCAAGGCTTCTGTTGAGACTAGGATAGAGTTAACTATAAAAGGGAGGCACCCCCATGGGTCTAAGGTACGCAATTTATATTTTGAACAGTGAGTTTAGCACTATTGATTATCTTTGAGAGATATACTGACTTGATCGTCGGAGTGCCCCGGGTGGACAAACCACCGCCGGAATCTTCTCTTTCTGTTGCAGGTCAGCCAGGTGCCATCTATTCTGCCAGTACTCTCCAGCTGAATACTAAGTTGGCAGTGTGGTCGGAAATTGACACACACACAAATGCATCAGTTCTGCTCTTAGAAAGTTCAATGTGATGGAGGATAAAAACACCTACATGCTATAGGTTCTTCATTTTTATACTTCATTTAGGGAGTAAATTATATATCTGGAATTCTTTTAAAGTACTTGCAGTCTTTGAGTGTTCTCTTCTTTGTTATTGAACACTGC
>JAPPVO010000029.1:151801540-151852242 GCA_030407325.1 Camellia japonica
ATTTTTTTATACAAAACTGATTTGATCATATAGTTATCGATATCCGATCAATATGATTTTTTACAAATATATAGTACTCGACGAGTTCTACATATTGAATGGTTCAGATTATCAAAACGAGACTCGTGGTGGGCTTCCACTGGCCCAATAGTACCCGTGACACCTCAGCCTATATACATAATATGTTCTGACAACACATCATTCCAATAATATTTATTCACATATATCACATCATTGCCATGCCGAAACTCGAATTGAACTTTTTTTTTAATTTGTTTTTTTATATTTCTTTTTATAAATAGTGATAACTTTTAAATTTTTTTAATAATTTTTTAATTTTTTATCTTTTTTCATAGATGCCAAACCCGTTTTAAATAGAAGTTACTTTAGAGCTCTAATTTTTAAAGCGCTGTATCATTACCCTTTTATGATTATGGGGCGATTAGTCCAAGATTGAGACAGAGCAAGTGGCAGAGCATGTGCATCATCAGTCAAATAAGTTGGGAGTAAAATTCAGAGCTCTAAAATGTGAAGTCTAAAGAAATTTTAATGGAGTTGGGTCCACTATAATATGATATATATGTTTATTTTATTTTATTTTTCTCCTGCCAATCATATATAGTTTAAATTAAAACTCTACCATTAGAACTCGAATCCGGATCCTCGGTAGCGTTATCCTGTAGCACTCCCCTGTCGCCCCCAAAACGACGTCGTTTTGGGGGCGGATTTTCAAAAAAAAAAAAACGCAGAAGAGGGAGGGAGGGAGGAAGGAGAAGGAGAAGGAGAGGGAGAGGGAGGGAGGAAGGAGGGAGGAGGGAGGAGGAGGCTGCGAGCTCGCCGTCCTCGTCCCTCGCCGTCGTCGCCGCCATCGTTGTCGCCGTCGCAGCCGTGGCAGGCCGTCGCAGCCGTGGTCGCAACCATGGCAGGTCGTCGCAGCAGCTCCACCTCTCCGCCTCCTCCTCCTCCTCCTCCTCCTCCCCCAATATTTATGGCCCCCTCCAGTTCAGTCCGGCCGGCCCTTCCCTTCCCTCCCTCCCTCCTTCTCCCTCTCCCTCTCCCTCTCCTTCTCCTTCCTCCCTCCCTCCCTCTTCTGCGTTTTTTTTTTTTGAAAATCCGCCCCCAAAACGACGTCGTTTTGGGGGCGACAGGGGAGTGCTACAGGGTAACGCTACCGAGGATCCAGATTCTTAGAACTCTGCATTACTTCCGAGTAATTTGGAGAGTGGAAGCTAGACCCAGGTCAGTTACGTGCAGCCCCATCCAATGATCAAGAGTGTTGTCAGCGCACACTGTTGTGCAGACTAGGTCGCGCTGCACTTGACATGTGGTGTCACATAGTTCAGCAAGATTAGAAAAATATCACATCCATAGTTCAGCCGGATTAGGAAAATATCACATCCATCTGTAAGAGAAAAGTTATTAGCTTGTTAGACAATTAGAGGAAAGAAAAATGTGCATAAATATTGTAGTGATGTAACTGAGTTAGATATTGAACAAATGTTAAAGATTTATAATTTATAATTTTAAATTTATTAAATGATATGATAAAGCAGAATTGAATATTGAATAATTGAGTGTGTAATAAATCAAAAATTAATAAATATCATTATGAGTAAGATCGAAAGAGTTTTTAAGAGTTTTAAATATTTTTCTAATTTATTTTATGCAATTGGTTTTATTATAAAAGTTGGTAAATGTGTCCATTTTGTTTTGTTTTCACAATCTATTTTATGAAAAATTTGTTTGGTTCCTATTTTCATAATTAACTTTTTAAAAAATTGAATTTTTTTTTATATTCTAAGCATTTTTTTTTTAATTTTTAGATACATCTTGTCACACCTTAAATCCAGGCATGACCAGTCGTGGCCTATAGGTACTTAGCCCAAGGCATACGTAAGCCTAAACATGAATCCAAAATCACACAGAATAAATGTGATGATAGCCCAGAAATAAATAAATCAAAACCCAATCCAGTGACGAGTCACAAGTATAAATGGTAAAACCAGTCATAACCAACTTTCATATATATATATATATTAAATGGAACACAAACTGAACACAAAATAAAATAATTCTAAATAAAATCTAACCACAACGTATGCACAAAACCAACATAACAAGCTAAAACAAAATGATGAATGTCTTAGAGATCCATGCAATTGAGTCCTCGCTATGCCATGAATCCACTCTAAGCCCTTCTAACACCTCGAAGTGATAAACAACTAAGTCAGTTGATAGCTCAGTGAGTAACGACATGGATAGCAAATATAGTTTGAAAATATGGTTCAATTCCAGATTAAGATATATATCACAGAAACTAGATTGGCATACAGTTTTTAAAAATATAATCTATTTCAAAAAGAAGGTTTCACAGTTCAACAGCTAAAATATTCATGTCTCTCAAGAACATAATAAATGGCATCCTCCACTTAAAACATATTACAACATGATCACCAATGATTTTCTGGTTACCAAGAATAACAAGTAACATGCCACAAAGTTCTCAAGACAATAAACCTGTTGGATCCAATATCGAACCAAGAGTCATCCTCGGGGTGACAACCTGTGCTTTTTCTCTAAGACAATCCGATTGAAGGTCACCTAGCCTAGCCTAGCCCAAGTCTTTTCCTTATAATCGTTGAGCACTAGAGTCATCACAGCCTAACTCAGATCTGTTCCCTGGTGGCCAGAGTCACCACACATTGTGGAATAATTTCCCTAGACTTTTATAAACAGATGGTCCCAATAATCAATACAATTTAGTTTCGTAAAACATGGTAGTTCATCATTATAAATATAAGACCATAACAAATAGTTTACAGTATGCCAAGTTTACATATGTTTCAGAAATAATTTAATTCCATTGATAATATAATAATTTATCAAAACAGTTTAATCTTGAAACAACAATTTAATTTTCCAACAGTTCAGGATTAGGGAACATTTATAAAAATATATAGCATGCAACTACTCACCTGAAAATGAAATAATATAATCATCGAATAGAGGATAAAAGTCCAACTAGTGCCCTAAACTAAGTATGAAAACTACACGTCACTACTAATTTAAAGATACTAAAAAGAATAATAAATTAAGTACCCCACACTAAAGCGCACTAACACAGCTCAACCGTACTCACTGTTACTCTTAAATAATACCTAAGTTTATGTTCTTCAAGGTCTCAAATTACTTAAGACATGGGTTCAGATCGAAACTTAATTAAAAGTAACTTTAAAATAAACAGAATTTTAAACAAAATTTCCCAATCTATTTGCTAACTTTGAAAATTAAAAACCCACTCCATGTTGTTCAAAAAATTCCAAAACCCTTCAAATATCAACTAATATATCCTAAGTTTCAAACCCAATTGTTTTACTGGATTTGCTTATCAAAATAATTATTTACAATTAATTATATCCAAACAGGTTATTTTCTGCAACATTTTAAAGAAATTAATGGTTCTCTTAGTATACACGAGCAATCAATGCAAGGCCAAAAATGTAAGAAACTAGACTCGTAACTGGTTCTAATGATGCTGATTTGATAATTTTCAAATTTATACCCAAAGAGAACGACACTTCCGAACTTACTGTTTTGTACTAGTTTTTTGGACAGATTTGATTACATCAGTTTATATGGATTTTGACTACCAAAAATTATAAGAAAATTCTGGTATAAAATTCAATATTTAATTAAGCTACTATAAAAATTTCAATTTAAAATTCATTCACTTATTATATTTTCTTGATTTTTAAAGTTTATAGCTATGTGCAGAATTTCATACTTATTAATTACACCCTCAACTTTATATACCCGTTTAATTCCTTAAACTACATTAAAAAAAACATGATATTCACACACAATGGTGGCCAAGTACTACAAGGTCCACCATTACAAGCAAAAACACTCATTGAATATAACTCATGCCATATACTTCTTTTTCATACATTTACTATACCCATTACACTATTCCACACCAACAATTAACCAAATCAATCCTCCAGACACCGAATTAGTGAACCCATTACCCTTTTTTTCTTCTTCCATTCAATACACGGAAACATCTATACACAATAATCATACATATAATATACTATAGAAGAACAATACCTTAAAGTTGTAGAACCACAAGATGCTGGAAATTTCTCTCTCTCTCTCTCTCTCTCTCTCACATACACACACACACACACACACAAAATCTCTCATTGCTACTATAAATCCTAAAGTGGCTACTGCTGTGTTGTGAAATAGTAAGAGAGTTAGGGTTTTTTTTTTGGTTATCTTTATCTACATAAGCAACAATCCACTTATTATTATTATTTAACATTATTACTATTATTTATTTTAATAGTAAATCTTACCTCTAAATTAGAGATTTCCACCATAAATTTATTTTAGGTTTAAAATTAATTAAAAGAACCTCCAATAATATTTAATTAGTACTTTAGGATTCACCATGAAAATATTTGAGATTGTAAAATTATTATTATTTAAATATTTACTTTATTTTTATATTCGGGTTCTCACACATCTAACATAAATATATTTAAAAAGTATAATATTTGTGAAAAATATCTTTAGAAAATTCACTAAATCCAAAATAAAAAAACACAAGAATTTGGTATATTTTTCGTATTCTGGTGTATTTATTGATTTTTTAAAATATTTTTTTTGCAAATATTTAATCCAAGTAAGATATATCTAAAAAAGTAAAAATATGACTTAAAATTTTAAAAATATTCACTAAAAAAAAAAAAAAAAAAACGAAAAACAAAAAATTTAATTTCCAAAAAATTGAATCTAGAAAATTAAAACCAAACACACTTATTTTTTGTGCAAAAATAATAGGGCCAAACTCCACCACACCATCTAAGGATCTTCACATACAATTTTTTTGAATGAGTCTTCAGTATTCACATACTTTTCTAGCCTATGGATTTTCTTGGTTTGCAAACTTTTGTGAAAATAACCACCCAGACAAAATATTTTGAGTAATTATAAATACATCTCTTGATATTTACTTAAAATATTAATTGACCCTTATAATTTTAAAAATTACAATCCATCCTTTCAACTTTCTTATTGCATAAAATGACTTATTTTATTAATAAATCAAGAAGTCAATTAACAATTTTTAATGATATCAAAAATGTATTTCAATTAACAATTCAGGTAATTTTATTGTTGTATAAGAGAGCAGTTAGAAATTTAATTTTTTTGTTAAATAAAAAATGTTGACAAGGGGATATTTATAATTTTCAAAATCATATGGAACAATTCATATTATAAGCAAATCTCAGGGATGTGTTTGTAATTTATCTAAATATTTTGTATCCAATGTTTACTTTTAGTCATTTAAAAAAATTGTTAACACAAATCTAATCTTATCAAGTAACTATTAATATCTGATCAACGTAATTTTTTTTTATAGTGATGAGTACTCAATAAATTCCATACATTAAACAGTTCGGATCATTGATGTGAGTTCAGTGATGAACTCACGAAAACCCAATAACACCCTCAAATTGATTTTTCCAACTAGAGAGAAGCTCATCTCTAACTAATAAGAAAGGCTAACCAACCCAAGCGGGTGTGGCACATTGGAAAGACTTTGGGACTTAAGTCCTGAGACCCCACATTCCACTCTCTTCGGGGCCAGCTGTAATAACCCCGATTTGTAATTAGCTCCTAATCCGTAACTAAGAATGCTAATTAAGTGGTTAAGTGAAATTATGCGTCAATTGTGTGATTTACAAGTTATTTGAATTCCTATATGTTAGTCTGAGGAATATCTGTTCATAATTTTGCTTTGTTCTGTTAATTGAAGGCCTTATCGGCATCTGAACGCAAAATTGACTAGGTCAACATGTTATTTAGAATTTTTAGAATTTTGTGGTAACTTTACTTAAAATTTGAATCGGATCAAAATAATTAGAATAAACTAATTAGATTTAATTAGATATAATCGTAATTGATTAGTCTTAATTCAACTTATTGAGCTAAGTTAATCAAGCCTATATAAGCCTAATATGAGAGCTCTAGAACACTTTACACTCCATTCTTCATCTTCTTTGAGCCAAAAACGTGGGGGAGAGGAGGAAGAGAGAGAGAGAGAGAGAGAGAGAGAGAGGAATTGGATTCAAGCTAGAAAAAGGGAATTTGAAGGAGAATTGGAGAAAATTGAGCTTCTACACTCCAAATTCAAGACTTAGGGTGAGTAATTAACCTCTAATTCTTATGTTTAAGTTGTTAAACATGTGAATTCAAAAAGGTAGGAAGAATTAAGCTTAGATTATGGAGTTTGAGTCAACTCATGCATGCATGCATAATTTATGGATTTTGAGTTTGAATTTCAACAAATACTCACATGCATGCTGTTATTTATGTTTAAGTTTGAGAGTTCAACATGATTTCATACTTATCACTTCCTATATTCATGTATTGAGAATAAAGAACTTCAAGTTATTACATGCATGCGTTATAAATAAAGTTTCAAGCTTGGTTTTGAAGAATTGATGTAACGCTCCAAAATATATACATTCGATAAACCCAATTTAACTCATAAGATGATCTAATTCTCAATTATTTCATCATTTACATGAGAGAGAGAATGATAAATATTACATTCATTAATGTAATGACCAAAACCGCTTTCTTTTCTATTCATGACCTTCTAGTAAGAATCATAAAAGAGATCACATGCATTCATACATTCACTATGTCTAAAATATAAATCCATGGTATGTGATGATAGAAATTTAAAGCAAGCTAAGTACAAAATAATGCCGTATTGGCTACAAGTTACAAGGCCTTGCCCGGTTACACAAAAATGGTGTTCACACCCAAACACGAATAGCCCTTGGCTTACAAAAAGAAAACAAATAAAAATTGAGCTTCGTACTCTAAAAGTTCTTCCTTGCCTTCACTTCGGCAAAGACACATCGCAATCACCTGAAAATGGTTTCCACTAAGGGATGAGCACAAAGCTCAGCAGAGATAATCTAAATAAAGTACACGTAATTTAACAATATCATGAGGTGCAATACATATGAGATGCCAATGTCACAAATCATAGGTTTTCTCATTTTGAAATTCTCATGTCATGCACTTGTTCAAAAGCATAACCAATTCAATCATTCATTTGATAGAAAAAGGGTAGTAAATACGACATTAGAAATCCCTAGACTGGTGTTTCCAAGTAGGCATAACTAACGCTACCAATCTCCATTTTACCGGCTCCTAACCGGAAGGCACGTGGCACCTACTCCGCGCAAGTTTTTGGTCTTTCACTCTGGACACTCAGACCAACTTAAACAATACCAATCTACACCCCCTATCCAGATTTACCAAACGTATTTACCCCATAACTCAACATTTTTCAAATATTCTTAATGAATCAATTTAAACATCAGTTTCTCAAATCCAATGTGAGAATTAAATCATGAGATCATGCAATGTTCAATGCCATCCATGAATTTGCAAATATTTCAATTTACCTATTTCACATGCAATTTTTACAATAATCAACACAACTCTTCATGGTTGCCCAAACAATTATCTCCATACAAAATATAAATTTCAAGAGACAAATATAACTCATAATCTCATATTTTCAATCATTTCAACATAGGAGTAACAATCACGAGTTCAATCTCCTCTTTTCCAACTCAATCAAGAATCATAGTGTACTCTTCCATAAATTTCATCAATTTTCCATTTTTATTCAAACTCAAGAATTCACCAAGAATATTCAAAATACTAAATATAACATAAGTTTCTTTGAACATTTCTCGATACCTCAACATGATAAGTAATTTTCATCTTTCTCGAAAGTTCAATATTTTCAAATTAAACAATTTTCAAAAGAAATGTCCATGGTTTTCAATATTCCCCAAAACATTCTCATCAATCTCATCTATTTGAACATCCACTTTCAAATTCTCATTTGTTCAAATAAAATATGTTTTTAATCCTTATAAGCTTTTCATAAACTTAGCCAAAATCTTAATCTTAGCATTTTAAATTTCTAGGGTTTCACAAAAATTTAGGAATTTCTCATTAAAAAAAAAAATACAATCCTCAAAATTCATGAGTCATACAAAATCTCACTCAACCAACAAGAGATTTAAAAAAAAACAAGTTGAGAACTTCCCCATTTTCATGTATTTAATAAACCATTAATAAAACCCTAATCTTTTCAAATATCACACTATTAAAATAACACATAATAAATCTAAAATATATACACAATGTTTAGAAAATCACTACCTCAAAAGTTAGAACAAGAAACAAGCAAAAATTCCAATTTTCGACTTTATCGTATTTTGATCTCCACCAATCAAAACACTCCTCTCGAGATGCTCATCAATTTAGCCTTAAGAACTATAGGCAAAAAGTTTATAGATTTTGCTAGATCACGAAAAGAAATAAGGGTTTGTGCTGGTGTTTAGAGAGAGATGAGGGAAATGAGAGAGTGGAGGAAGAGAGCCGAGAGAGAGAGAGAGAGAGAGAGAGAGAGAGAGATAGGTGAGTCTGATTCAAAAACAAGAAAGAAAAGAGTGAAGGGGGTGGGAAAGGGAGTAACCCCACGTGGGCTGCTCTTCTATGATCATTATTGTATTTTATTTTATTATAATTAAATATCTATGAATCTATATGTGTGTGTATATATATATATCAATTAAAAGTATATTTTAACATCATTAATGACAAAAATGATATAATATTTTTTCACCATAAAATATATTTCGTTTGATGGTGCACACCATAAATATTTATATCTCTCTCAAGATTATAAAATAAATAATAATAATAATAACAACAATAATAATACATGGTTACAAACGGGTCATGATTCAATCAATTGGGTCCAAAATGAATGGAGTTTAATAATTTAAAATATATCTCCAACTGAGATTAAAGAATAAACAAACTTTGAAAGACTTAAGGTGGTCCTAAGGGCTGAGCAAGAAATCCGTAAAATCCGTAATCCGATCCAGTCCAGTCCAATCCGATAGGTTTGGATTAGTTTTTTGAATCTGTGGTTCGGTTCCGGATTGAAGAATTAAAAATCCGTAGTCCACGGATTGATTCCGGATTGAACCCCACGGTTCCGGATTGGAACCGATCCAGACCGTATACAAATAATCTATATTTTTATTATACATCGTCCCCCATAGTATCTTCTCTTATTCTATATAAAACCTAAACTCAAACCTAAACCCATATAATATCTTTTTTATTACTTTTGTTTGTTAGTTTTTAGTTTTAATTTATAATGGTCTAAATTCTTATGATAAAACCAGTTTTCTTATGGTCGTTTAAATTCTAGAACAGTATATCGCTATTATAAAAAAACATGTTGCTATTGTGGAACTAATATAGTGCTATGTTTATGTTTTTATGAAATTAAAGTGCTATATATATATTTTTTTGTTATTTAATTATGTGAATCCGTTGTCCTAAACCGATCCAATCCGTGTTTAAATGGATTGGTTCGGATTGGTTCCATGATTTAAACGGATTGGATCGGTTCCAATTTTTCAAGAACCGTAGATAACGGATTGGTCCTGGTTTTACCCAATCCGGTCCAATCTGGACCATGCTCACCCCTAGTCCTCACCATTCACATAAATAAATATTAACCAAAATGATTAAGTATGGGTTAATCAAATAAGTCTTAAAAATTAAATTTATATCTCATTTATTACTCAAGACCCAAAAATTACTAAAACTAAAACAAAACAAAAATTGCCAAGCAGGCCTTACGAAATCGAAATCAAGAAGTAATGTAATTTATTTTTACCAATTTAAAAAAAATGGTCGACGACACCACAACCATAATAATAATAATAATAACTAAACAATCAAATGATTTGGAAATTCATACCAATCCAACTCCAATCAATACTCGAGCTCACAAACATATTGAAAAAAAATTTACTAAACAAATATTGAAAAGAATAATAAATAAATAAATTCAATTTGATTCAACTCGTTACAATTGACATGAGATTAGACTTTGATTTTTGGAATTTATCTTCAATCCATGTTTTTACATAAGTTTCTAAATGTTTTCTAAAGTTTTGGCCCAAGAGAATGAATTTTGATACCTTAGAATTGAGTTTTGAACTTGAAACAACAATCTGGAAATTCCATAATCTGGTCGCATCGCTCGAGCGACCAACTCTTCGCTCGAGCGCACTTTGCATGCTCTCAGTACTTTTGCAGAGCTTGGTGGTTAGCTCGAGTGACCAAACCTTCGCTCGAGCGAACTCACCTTTGCAAGGTACCTGGCTCGAGGGACAAAAAGTTAGCTCAAGCCTAAAAGCACAACATCCAATACTTTTGCAGACCAAAGGGTCCACTCGAGTGACCAAAGATTCGCGAACTGCCCTGTTTTATGAAATTTTGCAAAGTGTTTCCAAGTACATAATTTCATCTTCATTTCATTTTAGGCATTCTTAAGCTATGGTTTAAGCCACAATAGTGAGGAAATGAAGTAGAAACACACTAAGAAAGAAATGTAATAAGTTAAGCAATGATCAGAATGTGTGTTTCAACGTGTATCTGTTATGTGTTTGTGTAGGTCACGCGTTACCGTCTGTTTGATCCGTTTGATCTGTCTTTGGAGCTATCTGTGAGTAACAATTTTGTAAAGATATGTTGCTTATAAGTATTTTCTGAATAATATGATACACTCTGTTTTCTAAAATGATATTTTGTAAATAAATAAATGATGGCATTCTTAGCACTTGTTAGCTAATATCTGTTATCTATTACCTAATAGCAGGGATATATATGGGTTCCAATCATGGAACTATCTGTGAAGATTATGCATTATCATCTATTTGATCTGAAAAGGTCTTAATGACCATCTGCTCTGTATAAGGGTCTTAATGACCATCTGTTCTGTATATGGTCTTATATGACTAATCTGTTATGTTAGCTAATAGATATACTACGTATGACTGAATATGTATATGTACTTGAATCTGAATATGATATAATTTGAATTTTGAATTTTGAATCTGTTATGGACATCATTTATTAAAACTTTTACTCTGTTGTTAGTCATTAGGCTCCAGTTCATTGAATTTGCTCTGTATAAGGGTCTTAATGACCATCTGCTCTGTATATGGTCTTATATGACCAATCTGTTCTGTTAGCTAATGGATATACCACGTATGACTGAATATGTATCTGTACCGGAATCTGAATATGATATAATCTGAATTTTGAATCTGTTATGGACATTATTTATTAAAACCTTTACTTTGTTGTTAGTTACTAGGCTCCATCTCATTGTTTATATTATGTATGTAGGTGATCAGGCACGTGATTAGGTTTAAAACTTCTAGTCTGGGATCTGTTCTTGTTAGCCACCCTGTGCGTCTCCCGTGGAGGTTCCGAAATCGTGAAGTGATAAAGTTTTGTGATCAAGTCTTAAGCTTTTGTCTTCTTTTGTTAATTTTGAACAAGTTTTTATTTATTCTGTAAATAGGGCTAAGTCCATTTTTGTTTTATTAGTATATGTGATGATGTAAGGATAATGTGTTAATATATGTATATAAAGTTTTAAATTTTTCTGTCTCATATAAGTCTGCACAGTTCAATGGACGTTATATGTTTATAAATTGCTTCTGCCAGCCCCTTATTTATGATTCTGTTTAAAAGGCCTTTGGTAATCTTAGAATTACTGGCTAGTCACTTCGCTAATCCCTTGGGGCGGGGGTTGGGTTGTGACACCAGCTACCCGGGCGAAAGTACATATGGTTGGTAAGGCGAACCTTCTAGGCCTAGGCGAACCGTACCTAGTATCAGGAGTATGGGTTCGAATCCCTTCCTGTGTGCGAGTCCGTGACTTACCATTACATAATTGAGTAGCCCTGCTATATAGCAACCACCTAAAGAAAGGCTAACGGGACTTTTAAGCATAGCCAAACAAAAGCTAACTTTCTCGATAACCGTAAAAAAAAATATAGCGAGAAAAAAATACAATGGAGAAATAGAAAGTAATAAAAAAAAAAAGGAAAAAAAAATACATTTTCCCTCTTGAAAAGGTCTTATGTAAGTGTCCACGTGATAATTTTCATTATCAAAATTTATACCAAACTAGATTTGGTAGCGCAAAAACAAGTCAACTTTTTTTTTTTTTTGATTTTTTTCAGTCTTTGGTGAGTTTTTTTTTTAATTATTTTTTTATCTAAAGTAAAAGATTTTTTGAAAAAATTTAAAAAGCCAAAATAAGCCAAAATAGTCTACTATTTTTTTATTTATTTTTGTTTCTTCTGAACTTTTTTTTATTTATTTTAAATTTGAATCTAGAAGCTTAAAGCTTAAAAAAAAATCATTAAAAACAAAAATAAGCCAACAAACAAGCCAAAAAAAAAAAAAAAACCCAAACACTAATTGAAAAACAAATAACTAAAGCGAAATGGATGAAAGTACAAGAATGCAAAATAATTTTCCTTAAAAATAACACAAGTTCTGGAAGCATGAGAAGAGTGAGCAATAACCCAGGGGTGGGTGGCATTGTGGTTAACGCCTGGGGATAAAGCTCCCAGGTCACAGGTTCAATTCCCTTCCCTTGGGCCAATCTCCTGGGCGAAGCACCGTTGGTTAGGAGGTTGGACCTCAAGTTGTCTAATTAGCACTTGGTGTGGGTTCAATGCTCCCTCGCTGTGTAAGTCCTGACTTAAGCGGAGCTTGTCTTGGAAGGTCGGGGCAAGTTCCCAGATTATAGTCTCCTCGCTCGGAACGGCTAACAGGACACCTTGGTGATCTCTGCAAGGGGCGCTGCCTTGGACCAGTAACTTGAATTATGCTGATCTCTGGCCGCTTGAATTATGAATTTAAGCGACCAGTGACTTGCATTATAGTGGATGGGATCATGTGTTTCACTATTGATGTGGCGGAGGAGGTTAGAATCCCCATTATTTCTTTTTGTACGATCAGTGCTAGCTGTTTTTGGACTTTTTTTCAGTATTCCTAAACTCATTGAAATCGGCGAACTTCCCCTTTAGAGGTATAATCAGTTCTTCTATTTGCACAAAAAAACTAACTACAAAATCGAAGACACTTTTCTAGGTGGTGTGCGACTCACAAACCTACCTCATATGAGAAGATAGTGTGGCTTTATAATAGAGTTGGGTGTGGTGTATTGGGCCTATTTCGATTATCTGAACCGTTATCTTTTTAAAATATATCAAGTAGAACATACCTGTAAAAAATTAAGTTGATTAGATATCATTAGCCCTTTCATCAAATCACATTTGTATGTTTCAAATTACACTTACTATTCAATTTTTTGGAAACAAATGTGATTTGATGAAAAGCCTACCGATATCCGATCAATTTTATTTTTGCAGGTATATTCTACTTGATATACCCTAAAAAATAAATGGTTCGGATTATCGAAATAAATCCCGAAATGGGTCAAATATGCTACACAACAGTAATTGCTACACATAGTGCGCAACATCCACCCCAAATCCCATAATTGATTTATGTGTTCTTAAACTTTTTGAAATTGGTCCACCCCATGTTTAAAAATATATAAAAAAGAATGTTACGTGGTCTACTACATTATAATAAATTTAAGAGGAAATATCATTTTGCCCCCAAACTTTCACACAATTTTTCATTTGACCCCTAGACTTCTATTAATATCAATTTTACACCTAAAATTTTAAAATTTTGATCAATTTGGCTTATGCCGTCACATTCCGTTTATAATTGGACAGATTATGTTGATGTGGCACCAAAATTTATTTGGAATTTCATTTTATTCCCAAACTATACCTTAAAAATCAGTTTGCCCCCAAAATTTAAAAAAAATAAATTTAAATATTTAATAAATATTTTTTATCTCAATAATGAAAAAAATAATTAAATAGTACACACTTTGCAAAAAAAAATAATAAAAAAATATAAAAATTCTCATTTAGAATTATCTTGAGACTATAAAGCATGAATACTTCGACAAACATGTTGTACCTGTACCGAGTACTTACTGAATTTTGAAATTTTTTTCCCACTCAGTTTTGAAATTACTATTAGTTGATCAATTCTATTAAAATTAATTTGGATAATAAACTAGTTACAATTACGCGCGCTCACACATAGAGTAGCTAAGAAATTTTCTGCTCAATAAGTTTTTTCAAGATCGACTCAAGGTAATTTGAGACCTATGAAGCATAGGTATGGGTATAAGTATTGGTATTGGTACCATACGGGTACGACTTAATGTGTTTGTAAAAAATATTTGTTTTTAATTTGAAATAATACAAAAATTAATTAAATGGTTTAATTTGTTAAATCCAACATACAATTGACATTTAATGCCAAAAGTACAGGTATAAGATACCCAAAATTAAATGTTATTATATTAAATAACTTACAAACCATATCTTAATTTTAAAACCATACTAAGCATAAAACTAAAAATGAAAAAGAAGTCTAGTAAAAGTTATTTTATCTTTGTAGTAGAAGAGTATTATTTTGATTGAGATATGACACGGCTTGGGTAAATAGTAGATATGTCGGGTAAAAATTAAGAAGGAAAAATTTAAGTACGTGTTTGTGTACCTGGTATGTATGCAGAAATACCATACGTCGGTAAGTATCCGGTATGGGTACGACATGTTTATCGAATTATCCATGCTTCATAGTGTCAAGATAATTCTAAATGAGAATTTTTATATTTTTTATTATTTGTTTGCAACGTGTATATTATTTAAAATTTAATGTTTTCATTATTGAGATAAAAAATTATTTATTAAATATTTAAATTAATTTTTTTTTTTTTATATTTGGAGGCCAATTTGATTTTTAAGGCATAGTTTGGGGGGTAAAATGAAATTTCCAATGAATTTTGGTACTACGTCAACACATTCTGTCCAATTACAGATGGAATGTGAAGGCAGGGGTCAAATTGATCAAAAATTTAAAAGTTTGGGTGTAAATTAATATTAATCGAAGTCTGGGATCGAATTAAAAAACGTGTGAAAGTTTGAGGGACAAAATTATATTTCCTCTAAATTTAAATGTAAACAGTAGATTCAAATTATATGTATTTTTCTAGATGCATAATAATATTGTAAATAACTATTACTTACCCAAAAGATTTTAACAACTACGTAATTTATTTGGTATTTATGCTCTATCTTAGTTTATCAAAAACTAGCGTATGCCCGTGCCTAAAGGCACGGTGTAAATAATATTAAGATTAAAATGTAATTATAAAAATATATTTAACAAACTGTACTCTACAATTCCAAACAAATCAAATATAAAAAAAATTAAAATATCAAATAATGCACACCAGCCAGTGCTCTGCAATTTAAAAGAAATTAAAACTTAAATGCATACCAGTTAGTGCTACTGCTGCTAATCAAATTATAACTACATAAGAACCAAGTTTGACGGACAAAAAATAAAAATAAATAAATAAAATAAAATCCCAATCAACAAATCCAATTATATAATTGCATTGTGTCATGATTTAGAACCAAGTTTGACTCAAAGGCAACACCACACCTCATTACCAAACTCTAAATACTAATCTTAAAATGCAAGCTCCCATAGAGAGTGAGAATATTTTACAAACATCAGGGGCATATTTATAATTTACCCTTTTTTAAGATTTTGTGAAAATTTGAGAATGGAGATTTAGAGGGCTACAATCCATCACATTCTTACAGTATATTGGCATAGTTTTTAAATTTCTTTTGTCTGGAAACCGACCAATAACAATAGACGGAAAGATAATCAAGTGGTTTACTATTAAATCTAGGATTACATCTCTTTTTAAGACAGGTCCCTAGGTAATCAATGAATTTCAATCAAAGAAGATAGAGAAACAATTGCTGGATATGAGTATCCTAACAATTGTTAAATGCAAAGCAAAGCACTAACCAACAAACTCAACTTCAGAGAAAGTTTCGGATGTGTAATGACTTCACATCAACCATCTCCTCATCCTTAAATTCCTCCCTGAAATATATAGAAAGCATTCCATCAATTAACCATAAAAAATAATAATAATAATAATAAAAATAAATAAATAAAAACTGTATACAATAAATGTTAATGGTGTAGACAAATGCATAGTAATTGAAGGGGAACACTAACATACTGGGTATAACACTAACATAGTTGGTAGAGACCCAGCCTTTCAAAGCAAGGGTCATAGGCTTGAAGCTCTATTCATGGGGCTATGGCAGTGTAAAAATGAACTGGTGCACGGAGCAATATGCTATACTATTCAATTCACTTAATTCAATTCAAAGAAACACATAAATATCCCATAAACACATAAGTAACTTGACTTTCAATATATTAAGAAGTTTTAACGTTCAATATATTAAGTTTTAACGTTGTCCCTCTGTTAAATGCATTCACACAAACCTAACTATCTTGGCTTTGGTAAGCATTTTAGGACATCAAAATAACAATGGGAAGAGTCTAAATAACATCAATATCAACTGCACAAAGAGGAAACAGTGGATTACTCAATTGTAAGGAAGATGGCTTACCAGGAACAACAGTACCAAAAATGCTCGATTGAAACTTTGCAGAATTCAAATTGCAATTGAAAGACGACACCTGAAACGAAATAAAACAATAATAATAACAACAATGAGCAATTTCCATGTCGTACATTGCAATTTATGAGTAGTGAAAACTAAATGACATAATGTGGAAACAAAATTAGAACAAAAATAAATAAATAAATAAAAATAAAAAATACACATACAACAGAATTAGGTCAAATTTTTATTTTTGACAGTTATTTTGATGTTAAAAAACAAATTCACTCTAATTTTTGGATGTATGTATGGTCGACCATACTATCAAGAGAGTAGTTTTTGGATGTAGAAATGGTAGACTATTAAGAAAAAAAATTTATGCTCTATGCTAAATAATTTTGTCGACCATACATACATTGTATGGAAATAAAATTTGTAGATATTGAATCAAATCTGTCGAGCATACATAAATTATGAAAACAAAATAATTTTGTTCTAGATGATGAAAACACTTTTGTTCAATGATAAAAATATAAAAGTTTTTGAGTTAAGCTCTCAATTTGGGCCCATGAAAGTGGTGGCCCTTTAAACATTATGCAAGCAAGCCATATGACATAATTGTATGTGCATAACAACCAATTATTTGAGATGGTCGGTGATCGTCGGCGTCGTGATGGTCGGTGGTTGTCGCACGGGATGGGCTAGGTCTCCAGTATCCAACCAAACACCCAAAATCTATTGTATTTCATTGTTAGGTCTCCATTATGTAATATTGTTCTAGGATTGTAATAGAGATGGTGTGTTCAAGTAATGCTTATGATGACAGACTGACAATATAAAATGAAAAGAAATCATTTAGCCCAATCAATCAGATAGAGATACAAACCAGTTGATAGAACTTTAAATGAAATTTATTGATACATATCAGCAGAAAAAATTTCAACAGATAAATTGATAGAACTTTGAATGAAATTTATTTATACTTTGAATGAACTTTGAATGTAAACTTTGATATGTATCAGTAGATTTATTGTTTGATATGTATCAGTAGATAAAATTTGATCAGATGTTGATACATATCAAATAAAATAAATGATCAGCAGATTCTTTGTTTGATATGTATCAGCAGATTTATTGAAAATAAAAAAATGTTAGAAACGTTTGGTTAACAATTGGTCCATGTATCAATTTACACCCTCATAAAACAAATCCAAACAAATAATAAAATCCCTTTGAACCAATAGGACAATTAATTAGTGCCGCCAATCATAACAAATAACTCTTTCAAAATCATTAGTGAGTGAGCAACAAAAATAAATAAAAAAATGTTAGAAATGTTTGGTTAACAATTGGTCCATGTATCAATTTACACTCCCAGAAAACAAATCCAAACAAATAATCAAACCCTTTTGAACCAATAGGACAGTTATTAAGTGCTGCCAATCATAACAAATAACTCTTTCAAAATCATTAGTGAGTGAGGTGAGGTGTGGCGTGGCGTTCAATGGATATTGGGGTAATATCAGCTTAATTATTTTGTTTGATGAAGAATCAAACTATAGTATAATGTCTCTCCATCTATCTATTTTACAAAGACAACTGAAAAGCATATCATGTTTTATTTATTTTTGTTAATTTAGTACTTGTACGGGGGCGAAATATTCTTTGCTCTCCGTACGCCTTGAACGTCAAGCTTCTGGTAACGGCGTCTATCTCTGCAACACAAAAATGGTGAGCTGCCCAGCGGTGGTGTGCCGGAAAGTCCCTCCGACGATCAAGTCAGATTTTCGGGAAGAAGACAATGAGGAGAGAGTGTTTGTGAGAGTCAGTTCGCATACCTCCAAGTTCGTCTTTTCCCTCCATTTCTAGGCTGGCCATGCAGCCTCAAGATTGTGCGCGCACTATCTCTGCTGTCCTTCCCTGGACAGGTGGCAGCGTGCGCCTCTCACCACCTTACGCGTGTAAGGGTTTTGTCCTTTCATCAGTACACACTGAACTGTCTAACGGTATTGAGGCGTTCGTGGAGCAGATGTCCTCTTCTTCACACCATTGGCCCAGGTGGCACCCTTGACCGAGATACCACAACCGGCCTATTGCTTGCGGAAGATCACCAACCGAGCTACATACTAACGAGCTGTCCCTTGTCATCACGTGAAAGACAGACCACCTCGGGCGGGCTACTTCTGAACCGATTCATTAGGACCAACCGGTTGCGAGGCATGCCGGCCTCCAACCGTCCTATCCCCAATCTTGGTCACACGAAGCCATTCGTCTTGGCTGGCCGGTCAGAGGCATGCCGGCCTGGCGGCATCCTCGGCCCAACCCGGATCATCCTATAGCTCGGTTACCATTCGCCACTCTGAACTTCTCCGGCACGTGCGAGTAACAGCTCGGCCAGGGCCAGTTCGCGCTTGCCCGGACAACGTCTCCGACCGTGCAATTCAGTCGCGTTAATAGACGAGTTAGCTCGGCGCCGTACATTCCGTTAAGTCTGACGTCGCCGTTGCTCGGCCGTACTGTCACGCATATCTTCCCTCTCAATTGCCCCTTAAACCCATCCGAGCTATCGTGATTGGGTTTACCATCTCGACCGAGCTGTGGTCAAGTCGCGCCACTGCCAAACCGAGCGTTGACCGGAGAGATATCTGTCGCCGAGCTAAGGTCGAGTTGCGCCCTGCTAGGCCGAGCTTGATTGGGAGAATGCCTGCCGCCGAGCCACGATTAAGTTGCGACACCACCGGGCCGAGCGTAATTGGAGACACATCTGTCGTCGAGCTGTCACGATTGGTCGGCCATCACCTCCGCAGTCACGTCAAAGGTCTCACAGCCGTACTGACAGCCGCATTTTCAGGGCCACGTGGCTTCGCGTTATTGGGTCGTGCAGCCAGCTGTCTTGCACGCGCACAATTCAAACGGCGCAGCCGTTTGGGTTTCCCACCCTTTCTTAAACGCCATTCGAAGGGTTTTAACCCTTCACTTTTCGTCTTCGTCTCCAAGCCAACCCTAGCCTCCACAGCTTTTGCACTCCCTTCGCCCTCACTGCCTTCGAGCTTCAAACCCCATTTCCGTTCCCTTGAAGGCTGCAATCACGCTCTCAAGGTCTGGCTCTCATTGGTTTTGGATCTTGGTAAGTCCTCCCCACCCAACTCTTTTATTCTGTGGACTTTGTTTTCCATGCTTCGCGTTCTTCATGTTTCCTGTCCCACTGTTTTTCATACCCTTTGTTTGGGACCATTTTGGTGCTCCCTTTCCTTGCTTAAAGCCAGTACACCCTAGGATGAACGGAAACATTGGGAAAGGATGGGGCCTTCGTGCCCCTTGTTCTTCCTGGGTTCGACCTGTTCATGGGAAGAACAGTTTGAATCTGGGTTGGACCGGGCTAAACGCTCGCTTAGATCCGTAGGTAGAACAATCACCGAGCAAAAATTGTTTGTGGCTTCTCGCAGAAGCTGCGACCGGGCTGAATACTTCATTAGGTCGGTGAGTGGAGTGAACCGAACTAAAACCGTGAAAACCTCGCCCAAACCTTGACCGAGCTGGTGTATCGACTAGATCCATCATTAGGTCTCAACCGAGCTATAACCGAACTAGGAGAATTGGACGTAGATGTAGTTGAACCGAGCTGGGACTCGTCGGTCAAAACACCAGAGTCCTTCACTAAGCTATTTCCAATAGGAGCCGTGCAATATCTGCCGTGCTAACCCTTGGCCTTATTTTTCGATATGCAGAACAAATAGAACCGACCAAGCCAGTCCAGCATTACCATTGGTGGAGCTCAAAGCCCGAGCAACCACACAACATTTTTGACCGAGTTACCAAACCAAATAAGACCGAGATAATGGGGAAGTACCGATTTATGGTAAGCTCGCCTGGCGCGATGGCCGAATTTAGAAGGGAGTACAAGATTCCTAACGACGTCATCTTAGAACTCGCCAAAAAAGGAGACACACCATGGGGCGACTTAGACCGGTGCCCCTTCACGGTTGTTTCCATTGTCGAAGGAGGGCTTCGCTTCCCCGTGCAGCCTTTGATCTGCGAATTTTTGAGGCAGACAAGGCTATGCCCGTCCCAAGTCTCCAATAATACGTACAAGATAATAAACGGAGTCGCCGAGCTGAATCGAAGGCTCGGTCTCAATCTCGGCCTCGCAGAGATCTTCCACCAATATAGCTTAAGTAGGAATAAAAGCGGGCTTTGCTGGTACCTCAAAGTGAAGAAGGGCCGAGCAAAGCTCATCGAAGGCAACCCGGACAAAGAAGCCAACGATGACGACTTCCTCTGGGTGTCCGGTAATTACGAGGACACCGAGGCGCCCATACCGGGCTGGTACATTAGGAAAGATTTGGGCCGAGCTGGTGAGTAGCCCGGCTGACCGCACTATATTCTTTCTGCATTTCATTTTTGTCGTCTTTTGCCGGTCTAACACTTGTCTTCTTCTTGCAGATAAGCACTTGGCAGCAGACTACCATCAAGCCAACCGAGAAGCCATCCGAGCTCTGCTTCGTCACCCAGAGGAGGAGAGAGAAGCCTCGAAACTGCTCGGTTTCGAACAAACATACCACTACCAGGCACCGCGCAAAGGTCGCGTGACTGACTTTCTGCGCGCTCCGTCCCCAGAACCAGACCCAACTCTTCCACCGATCAGACTTGTTCCACTAACCGCGGAGCAAGAAATGGCAAAAATCCGAGCCATTAAATCAATGATCACCGGAGAGGAGGGGGAGTCCCAACCCCCAGAGGCGACCGGGAAAACTTCCTCCACCCCCGCCGAACAAACCGAAGGGCGGTGCTCGCCCTGGCAAGCGAACAAGGGGCTGGCCGGCCAAAGAAAAGGCCAAGGAAAGACAAAGCCGGTCAGAGCCTCGTTGACGAAGACTCAACCGAGGTTGGTTCAACCGAGCTAGCCGACCAGACCGAGCAGCCACTCGCCCGCAAATCCAAGGGCAAGGGCCCTGCCACCCCCCCGGTCTGGGCGCCGGAGTTCAATTATTAAGGACGACCGGTTTCTGTCGAGGATTCAGTCTACGCTGATAAGGATTACTCCCTTGGCTTCAACATGACCAAGGGTCTAATCCTTCTGGCCGACATGAAGAGGCACGACGAGCTATCGGACCTGAAGGTTCTCCGCTCGGCGGCGAAATCCATTGTGTTGGTAAGTCCCATAATTTTTGTTTCTTCGCCAACCGTTTGCTCGGTTTTTGCCCGGTTCTGCAAACTCTTATGATCTTTCTCTTGCACGCAGGCCGCACAAAAGAATTACCTGGCCCACGACCGGATGATAAAGGTGCGGCAGAGCTTGCGCGATGCCATCGCCGAGAACAAGGAGCAACAGGCCGAGATATCCAAGCTGAAGGCCGCGCAAGAGGCTATCGCGGCAGAGCGGGATGAACTGAGGCAGAAGGTTGACCGAGCAGAAGCTGAAAAGCAACGGGCCGTGAAGTCAACCAAAGCTCGGTACCTCGCCGAGCTACGCAAGCTGCGTGATGCCGAAAGGGCCGAGAGAGACAAGGCGGTTGAAGACGCAGAAGACCGCGGATACGCTCAAGGGGAGAAGACCTACGAGCGTCAAGTCTGAGCTACCAAGGACATCTTTTTCCAGTGCGGCTGGAAAGCCGCCGTGGAAAAAGTTGGCCTTGGTCAGGACTCTGACATGTTCATCAACCCGCCCCCTGCGTATATCCCGGTCTATTTGCAAGCATACGCCAGCGCCGCGCAAAACCGATTAATTGCAGAGGCAAGGAAGGAGGCAGAAGAAGAAGCCGCCGCCGAGAAACAAGCCAAGCAAACTCCATCCGAAGCGTCTCCAAATGCTGAAGATGAAGCAATTGCTCGGGATGTTGTCACGGCAGAAGCCGCCGATATTGATGCCGAGGAGGGCCTGCCCGAGCAAACGTCACTGAATGCCGAGTTGACGGTGGAGGGGGCCGAACAAAACCTTGACCTAGATTGAAGACTTTCTTCTTCATTTTCTTTTGTCTTTTACTTCCTTTCTCTTCTTTGTTTTGCAATGTAACCGGGCTATGCCCCCCCTTTGTACTGAACTTTTGCTTTTAATGAAATGTGAACTTTTTGCTCACACATCTGTTATTTCTGTTCGGCTTGCATGTGTGTGAATTTCTTGCTTCAAACTTTGTGAAACTGGCAGGTCGGTTGAACCGCGCAAACGGTCATCCTTCAAGTAACCTTGCAGCTCCTTGAACTTCCAAATAGAATGATTTTTGCACTTGGCCGAGCAAAATCCGCTCGGCCTTGTTCGGTTGGCAACACTTAGCCGGCCGAGCAAAAACTAACCCGCCTTTTTGAAGTTGTTCAATATGCCAATATTTTCCTTTCGGCCGAGCAAATTCAGCTCGGCCTTATAGTTGCTGGACAAAACACCAACATTGGCAATTCCGCCGAGCAAAATCAGCTCGTTTTCCATATTGGACAATTCACCAATATGCTGGATGGGCCGAGCAAAATCAGCTCGGCTCCTACATTGGGCAAAACGCCAATGTTTTAGTTAGGTTGGTCATGCCGCCAACATTCCCACTGGGCGAGCAAAACCAGCTCAGCCCTAATGCGCATTGTTCCATACGCAACTGTTTGTGCGGTCTGCTCCCATTCCGAGGAAAACAGCCCAGTCACCTTCAGGTCGGTTCTTGCCCCTGGCATCCATAGTTGCCTTTCGTGTTTTATGATATCATTGGACAAACGTAATACAAAACAAGAAGAGACTATTTTTCATTACAAAAACATTGCCATATCTTACATCAAATGCCAAAGGGCTAGGGGTCTAATAAAGCTAATCAACATAAACAGATTACATTTCAAAAGTAAAAGACCTTAAGGTTGGCTGCATTCCATGGTCTGGGGATGGCCTTGCCATCTAAATCTTCCAGATGGTATGCCCCCTTGCCAGCAAGACCAACCACCTTGTATGGTCCTTCCCAATTTGCACCGAGTTTGCCTTCGCCAGGGACCACCGTGTTGCCAAGCACCTTCCTTAGGACCCAATCCCCAACCTTGAATAGCCTGGGGTGCACTGCCTTGTTGTATTTTTTAGAGAGTTCTTGCTGATAGGCCGCTATATGGATCAATGCGCGCTCTCGTCTTTCCTCAGCGAGGTCCAGCTCTAGTGCCACGGCTTCATTGTTCAAGTCTGGCTGGAAACTTTCTGAGCGGATGGTTGGCATGCCAATCTCTAATGGGATGACGGCCTCCATACCATAAGCCAAAGCGAACGGTGTTTCTCCGGTCGACCGTCTTGGCGTAGTGCGGTATGCCCATAGCACATTAGGAAGCTCTTCAACCCACTTTCCCTTTGCCTTCTCGAGCCGCTTCTTCAGCCCATCCAGGATGGTCTTGTTTGAGGCCTCTGCTTGACCATTTGACTGAGGATAGGCTGGCGTTGAATTGTAGAACTCAATCTTCAACTCTTCGCAAAATCTGCGAAAGAGTTTCCCATCGAATTGAGTGCCATTATCTGAGATGAGCGCCCTGGGTATACCGAAGCGAGTGATCACATTTTGCCAAACAAATTTCTTAACGTCCTTCTCCTTAATGGTTGCCAGTGGCTCGGCCTCCACCCACTTGGTGAAATAGTCAGTGGCGGCGATGAAAAACTTGCGATTGCCCGGTGCGATTGGGAGTGGTCCAACAATATCTAATCCCCAGAGTGCGAACGGCCAAGGACTTGTGAGTGAGAGCAACTCCCTTGCTGGCTGGTGGATCTGGTGAGCAAATTTCTGACACTTTTCACATCGGCGAACGTATTTCTGCGCGTCTGCCTGCATGCATGGCCACCAGTAACCTTGGGAGATTGCTCGGTACGCCAGAGATCTGCCCCCTGTATGGCTTCCGCAGATGCCCTCATGGATTTCAAAGAGAAAATCCTCCACCCTGGCGGGGTGGACACACTTCAAATACGGCCCGGTGAAGGACTTCTTATATAAGGCTCCGGATGGGGAGAGCCAAAACCGCTCTGATTTTGCTCGGATCTTGTGTGCCGCCTTCTTTTCTTCTGGTAGAACTCTATCTTTCAGGAAGGCAATGATGGGGTCCATCCAAGAGGGACCCAAGTCGGCGCAATGTATCTCGGTTGCTTCTGGTTCCTCAATGCTTGGCCGAGGCAAAAACTCTATCATCAAGGGGTTAGGAAAAGCTGTCTGAGTGGAGGCGAGCCCAGCCAATTCGTCAGCCGTGTTGTTTGCTTCGCGGTTTATCTGCTCCACTCTTATCGCGGAGAACTTCTTGATCTCTTCTCGCACCAACACTTGATACTTGGCCATCCTTTCATCCCTTGCCTCATACTCCCCTGAGACCTGATTGACCACCAGCTTGGAGTCGCTGAAAACCATAAGGGCTGTGGCTTTCATTCTCAATGCGCTTCTCAGACCGGCGAGGAGGGCTTCATACTCTGCCTCGTTGTTAGACGCTGGGAAGCCGAGCGTAATTGCTTGCTCAATAATCAGCCCATCTGGTGAAGTCAGCACAATTCCCAGCCCGGCCCCATGCCTGTTGGACGCCCCGTCGACGAAGAGCTTCCACATTTCGCCAATGAACAGCTTCCAGCTATCAGACGGGTTTTGGGAGCTTCTCAATTCCAAGTTTCTGGTCGGTTCATTCTGGTCTCTTTCCTTGTCTTGGTCGGGTTTACCTTCCAACAATTCTCCGGTCTTGGCTGGCTCGATTGCGCTTTGCCCGTTTCCCTCTAGCGAGCCAACACCCGCTTCTGTTGCCAGAACCATGGGTTGTGCTAAATCCGCACTAACCAAGTCAATCGGGCAAACTGGATGTGTGCCAGGGGCAAATTCCGCCACAAAATCTGCAAGGGCTTGAGCCTTGATCGCGGTGCGCGGTCGGAACTTAATGTCGTACTGGCCTAATTCCACGGCCCATTTCAGAATTCTCCCAGTGAAGTCTGCCTTTTCAAAGAGCACCTTGAGCGGGAACTCGGTTAACACAACTATTGTATGGGCATGAAAATAGTGTGCAAGCTTTCTTGATGCCATCATCAGAGCCAGCGCCAACTTCTCCAAAGGAAGGTACCTTGTTTCGGCCGGGAGCAGTGTCTTGCTTACATAGAAGATTGGTAGGTGCTGGACGCCCTCAGCACGAACCAATACCGCGCTCACCGCGTGTTGAGAAACGGCCAAGTAGAGGTAGAGCTCTTCACCCGGCTGAGGTGTGACCAGAATCGGGGCTGAGGAGAGATACGCTTTTAAGTCTGCCAGTGCACGGTCGCACTCTTCGTCCCAGAAGAACTTGGACTTCAAAGTTTTGAAGAAGGGCCTGCAACGATCCGAAGACCGGCTGATAAATCTGTTCAGCGCGGCTGCCATCCCGGCAAGATGTTGCACGTCCTTTGTGGAATTCGGGCGCTCCAGCTCTCGTATCGCTTTGATTTGGGATGGGTCGGCTTCAATTCCTCGGTTTGTAACCAAAAATCCCAGGAACTTTCCAGTGCCAACTCCGAAGGCGCATTTGGAGGCGTTCAGACGAAGCTTGTGATGCTTTAGTATGGCAAACATTTCTGCTAGGTCGGCGAGATGTTGGGACTTCTCCTTACTCTTCACCACCATATCGTCGATATAGGCTTCCATAGTTCGGCCTAGGAGGGGAGCGAACATCTTTGTCACCATACGCTGGAAGGTTGCTCCAGCATTCTTCAACCCGAATGGCATGACCTTGTAGCAGTATAAGCCTCTGGGGGTGGTGAACGACGTGATCTCTCTGTCCGGCTCATACATGGCTATCTGGTGATAGCCGCGATATGCATCCAAGAAGCTAAACCTCTGATGGCCAGCGGTCAAATCTACCAGCTGATCAATCCGAGGGAGGGGAAAGCTATCCTTAGGGCAAGCCCGGTTGACGGTCTTGTAGTCAACGCAAACTCGCCACTTGCCATTTTTCTTGGGAACAACCACCGTGTTAGATATCCACCGAGGGTATTGCACTTCTTCAATTGCCCCGGCTTCTAACAAATTCTTTACTTCTTCTGCCACCACCTCAGCATGGTGCAAAGCTGAGCGGCGCGTTCTTTGAATAACCGGCCGTGAATTGGGGAAGACATTCAACTGGTGGCAAATGAAGCTTGGGTCGACGCCAGGCATGTCGTAAGGCGTCCACGCAAAAGCCTCCAAGTTGGAAACCAAGAAGTTGACATAATCTGTCCGCTCGGCACTGGACAAAGATGATCCCAAGAGGAAGAACTTAGTTGGATCGTTTTCGTCAATGCGCACTTCCACCAAATCTTCGACCGATTTTTCCTCGGCCTTCCTTCCCACGTCCTCAAGGACCTCCTTTCCCTCGGGCCCCTCGATCATCTGGACAAACCCCTTGGCTGCTCGGCTGCCATTTACCGCAACGAAGCATTGTTTTGCCATCACCTGGTCTCCCCAGACTTCCTCTATTTGCCCGTTCGACGCCGGAAAGCGCATTACTTGGTGGAAGGTTGAAGCAACTGCTTGCATGGCGTGCAGCCAGCCCCTGCCTAAGATTAAGTTGTAGGTGGACGGAACTTTGAGCACCCAGAATTCCACTTGCTTTACTACTGAGCCCGCTTTGACCGGCAAAATGATCTTTCCGATCGGCCATTCTGGTTGTGAGTTGAAGCCGACCAAAGGGGATGTCGCAGGAGCCAGATCCTTGTCTTCTAACTTCATTTGCTTGAACGCGTCATAATACATTATTTCGACCGAACTTCCCTGGTCGATCAATATTCTCTTGATATCAAAGTCTTTGACGCGGAGAGTCACCACCAAGGCATCATTGTGCGGCATCTGAACCCTTTCCAAGTCCTTGGTTGAGAACGAAAGGATGTCTCTTTCCTCGGTTTTTCCCTTCTTTACGGCGGGCTGGACTGAGAGCACTTCCCTCATGTGCTCGGCCTTCTTAATCATCCCCCTAAGCTCGCAGACCCTTGCTGGTTCGATGATGCCGTGGATGACGTTGATCACACCCTGCGGGGGCGCCTCTAGGGCGGCCATGCCATTAGGCTCGGTCTGCCTGGTTGGTGCGGCCTTGACTCCTCCATCTATGTATTGGTCAAGATGCCCCGCCGCCACCAATTCCTCCAAATGCTGTTTGAGCGGCAGGCAATCTTCTGTCCGGTGCCCCCGTTCCTCATGGAAGGTGCAGCGATATTTTGGATTGAAGCCTCGCTGCGCGCTTCCTAACTTGGCCGGCCAACGGACAAATTGTTCGCCTCGGATTTCGCTCAAAATGCGATAGATGGGAATTTTAAAGACCGTGGTAATTCCTGTCCGCGCCTTCAGTTTTCTCTTGGCATCTTCTGCTGCGTCGCGGGGTGCATCAGCCGGTCATTTCGGCGACCTCTGTTTTTGTCATTCTGGCCGGTCCCTCGACGCTGATCTTTTGGTCGGTCACTAGGGCGGTTTTCCTCCTGCCCGACCGAATGAACTTCCCCGCTACCCTTCTGTCCACCGCGACCGGATTATCCTTCTCGGTTGCAGAGGCGGCATCATCTTCCACACGAATGTGTTCGTTGATCCGCTGCATCAAAGATTCCATGGTGGTCGGCTGATGCATCGTGAGTGAGTCTCGCAGCCTATGTCCGACTGGGAGGCCCCTCTTGTATTGAGTGATCGCCAGATTGGTAGGGCAGTCGAGGATCTCATTGTAAGTCTCCCAGTACTTCGCATTGTATGCCTTCAGCGAACTCCCAGACTCCATCTTGACGCCCAGGAGGTGGTCGACCTCCTTCGGCGTTCGAGTGTTGGTCTTGAATCTGGTGACGAAGGCTTCCGCTAGTTGTTGCCACCCCTCGATACTCCCCTCCGGGAGCCTTTCGAACCACTTCAAGCCCAGCTCTCCCAAGCTTGCTGGGAATATGAGGCACATCAAGGCATCGTTCCGACGGTGGCCAGCCATTACTTGCCGGTAATGACTCACATGCATGTACGGATCCGTCCTGCCGTCGTACAAAGTAAATTTTGGCTGATGGAATCCGGCGGGGAGTGAGGTGCTCTCAATTTCTGGGGACAACGGCGTGGATGTAAGCCTTGCCAGCTCTTTGTCCACCAGTGCTGGGGCTATGTTTCTGGGTGCTGGCATCACCACTTCTTCACTGCAACGAGCTGGGGCACTCAATCTCTGGAGCGCCGGCACCCTCTGAGCCTCCCGACGGCGCGCTCTCTCCTCCAGCACGTCCCTGAGATCTCTGGAACGGGAGGAGGCAGAGTATCGCGACGTCGACGACGGGCGTGAGGGGCGATAGGTGCTGTCGCAAGTAATAGATCTGCCCTCTCGTTGGTCGGAATCTCCAACCCCATAGTTCCTGGTGATGGAGATGGAATAAGTCCTCCTCTGGCGGCGACTACTAGAACGAGGGGAGGGGGTGCGCTCACTGAGGTTACCCTCTCCAGCAACACCCTTCCCCCTCACTTGGCGCTTCAGAAGCTCCATCTCCGTCGCCATCCTATGAATGAGGGCTTCCTGGTCCTTGAGTTTGTGCTCCAGGCGCTCCTCACGGGACTCCCCCCGACGCCGGCGGCCCTCTGGACTCTGTGAACGATCTGAACTCCTCCCACGCTTGTCGCGTGCTCCTCGCGAAGAGGTTTCTAGGCCCGCCACGGTTGGAACATTAGGGGGGCCTTCTCTCCTTCGCACATATTCTGGAGTGACACCATCGACGACGGACAGCGGAACTTCGTCGTTGTTGGCCATGGAAATGGTCGAAGAAGCTTACAGAACAAGGGTTGAATATCAAACTTTTCCCACAGACGGCGCCAATTGTATGGGGGCGAAATATTCTTTGCTCTCCGTACGCCTTGAACGTCAAGCTTCTGGTAACGGCGTCTATCTCTGCAACACAAAAATGGTGAGCTGCCCGGCGGTGGTGTGCCGGAAAGTCCCTCCGACGATCAAGTCAGATTTTCAGGAAGAAGACAATGAGGAGAGAGTGTTTGTGAGAGTCAGTTCGCATACTTCCAAGTTCGTCTTTTCCCTCCATTTCTAGGCTGGCCATGCAGCCTCAAGATTGTGCGCGCACTATCTCTGCTGTCCTTCCCTGGACAGGTGGCAGCGTGCGCCTCTCACCACCTCACGCGTGTAAGGGTTTTGTCCTTTCATCAGTACACACTGAACTGTCTAACGGTATTGAGGCGTTCGTGGAGCAGATGTCCTCTTCTTCACACCATTGGCCCAGGTGGCACCCTTGACCGAGATACCACAACCGGCCTATTGCTTGCGGAAGATCACCAACCGAGCTACATACTAACGAGCTGTTCCTTGTCATCACGTGAAAGACAGACCACCTCGGGCGGGCTACTTCTGAACCGATTCATCAGGACCAACCGGTTGCGAGGCATGCTGGCCTCCAACCGTCCTATCCCCAATCTCGGTCACACGAAGCCATTCGTCTTGGCTGGCCGGTCAGAGGCATGCCGGCCTGGCGGCATCCTCGGCCCAACCCGGATCATCCTATAGCTCGGTTACCATTTGCCACTCCGAACTTCTCCCGGCACGTGCGAGTAACAGCTCGGCCAGGGCCAGTTCGCGCTTGCCCGGACAACGTCTCCGACCGTGCAATTCAGTCGCGTTAATAGACGAGTTAGCTCGGCGCCGTGCATTCCGTTAAGTCTGACGTCGCCGTTGCTCGGCCGTACTGTCACGCAAATCTTCCCTCTCAGTACTTATCGTATTCCATTAAAAAAAAAATAACAAACACAAACAATTACTTTGGGTTTGTTTAAAAGGAAAGAAAAAAAATTAAATTTATGAGTTAATATGTTTACACCAGTATAGTAATAATTTTCAAAGTTGTCATTTATTAAATGCATTCAAACTTAACAAAATGATAATAACAATATTAGTTTCTTGGCTTTTCAAGATAGTTAAGTATTTTGGGACATCCCAAACAACAATGGAAGGTGGGTGTACATACTCAATGGAAGGTGGGTGTACATACTCTGTTAGTAAGTGTAAATATTATCAATATCAATTTCAGCAATAATTTCCCAATTTTAACTCAAATATATAAACCCAGATATATAAATCCAAATTCTAAACTCAAATTATAACTCAAATTATCAAGAGTGTTAGACCAACATGATTCCAAATTCTAACTCAAATATATAAACCCAAATATATAAACCCAAATTCTAAACTAAAATTATAACTCAAATTATCAACAATTGAAGTATTTGCATGACCCAGATGATTCCAGAGTGTTAGACCAACATGATTCCAAATTCTAACTCAACTATATAAACCCAGATATGTAAACCCAAATTCTAAACTAAAATTACAACTCAAATTATCAACAATTGAAGTATTTGCATGTGTATTTAAAAAAAAAAACAGAACCAGATAGAGAGAAAATGGCAAGAGAAGAAAACAAAGGGGAACAGAGAGAGAAGAGGAATAGAGAATAATAATTATTATAAAAAAATCTGAATCGATAATTATTATAAACCTTCCCCCCTTATTATATAGATAATATAATCTTATATAAGTGTCAGATGCTTATTTCTTCTATATCTAAATCTGAATCGATAATTTTATTATTATAAAAAATAATAATTAAATTTTTTTCTCTCCCAATTTATACATTTCTTAGAAAGATTCAAAATGAGAATTATATCTCCATATTCTCATTTCACCACTGCTATAATATAACTAAAAAAATACAATTTTTTTTCTCCAAAACCACCCGATCTAAATGGGCTGTAAAGTAATTTGGCTATTAAACCAGAAAACAAATTAAAAATCTCAGTTGAAGAGCGAAAAAGAACTTGTATAAATAAATAAAAAAACAAAACAACCACCAAACTTTCTCCCAATTTATATATTTTTTCAAAAATTCAACATGAGAATTACATCTCCATTTCTGCTCATTTCACCGCTGTCATAAACTAAAAAAGATGCAATTTATTTATTTATTTATTTTTTTTCCAAAATCAACCGATCTAAATGGGCTGTAAAATTATTTGGCTTTTAAATCACAAAAAAATAATAATAATAAATAATAATAAATAAATAAAATTTAAAGGCCTTGTATAAAAAACAACCACTAAACTCCCTCAACATGAGAATTACATATCCATGCCGTCTCATTTCACCACTGTTACAAACTAAAAAAAAATGCAATTTTTTGTTTTCCAAAATCAACCGATCTAAATGGTCTGCAAACACATTCTTTGAAGGAAAATGATTTGGAGCCCTAAAAAGAGGCCCCCTAATCCCCCTAATTTTCTGTTTTGGCAACTGTTTCCTTTTTTTTTTTTTTTTTCTTACTTGATATGGAAATTAGGGGGATTAGGGGGCTCTTTTTAGGGGATGTAGCAAGGTTGTTCTTTGGAAGCCCTAAAATTCACCACAAAGACACAGAGAGAGCACAGAACCGTACCGAAGATCGTAGAAATGACTCAGTTGGAGTCAAAAACCGCCATTTCGATGTTGATCGGGCTTCGCTGGTGCTGCAGCAACGAATCTCCTACTCTTGGTACTTGCAAAGAGACTTGATATCAACACAAAAAAAATGGTGATGTAGAAAAGAAAGCTCTACTGAAATTTGTAAACACGTTTGATATGATATCAAAACAACACAGAGAAAGAAAGAGAACGATCAAACCTAGATGAAGCCGGCGTCGTGAGAAGCACGGGTGATGAAGGATTGGACGAAACCTGGGTAAGGGAGAGGTAAGGCATTAGAGGCTTTTGGGAGGAGGAGGAGGATGAGAGAGAATGTGTAGAGCAGAAGTGTTTAGCCAGACGTGGGAGAGAGAGCAAAGGGTTGTTTGGGCGGGAGATCCATTGATCTGAACCATTGATATAAATTTGGAATTAATCTCACTCATTGGATCAAAATGTATCTCACACACATTTTATACATTTTCAAAAACCTTCCTCCCTTATTATATAGATGTTAGAGATAACGAAAAAAATGTAACATAAAAACATTTGGAAGCTATCGATCGGCCGGTCAAGTAGAAAAAGCTTCAAGATGATTTTTGCGAAAAAGTTTCTTCATTACAACAATGCGCCAACTGAAGCAGAAAGCAAAGCTCCTCCCTAATACATTATCTATGATTTAACTTTAAGTTGAAAAGTTTTCAATGATTTATTACACTGCTTGTTATGCAACTGTAATTACTGCGTACTATGAAATTGTAAGAGATGATGACATGGACAGATCGCTCTCGGGCGTGTCCGGAATGGAGAGTTTCCTTCGCATTCGTGATCTCCCGAGTTGGCCTTATTTTGCGGACCAACAGGTGAACAGTAGGTTTGTCGGGGAGGTGTGGAGGGTTCGGATGGACATGAAAGACACTTATGATAGATTTATAGTTGAGAATGAAGATGATCAAGGATTTGATAGAGGTGAGGATTGATGAGTTTGTGAGGTCAGCTGATCGGATGGCAAAGATGGCCAGAAAATCTGTGAGGGAAGGTGGGTCCTTCCATTGCAATTTGGACCGCAGGATTGACGACATAAAGTCCATGATTCATCGTTTTAGTCTAAAATGAAGTAGCCGAATTTTACCACTACCACAAAAATAAAATACAATGTGATAACCCGTATAATATAAAGATTACAAAAATACGAATGTCTGTATCTCATTTTGTGTTTTATTTATATGTTCTTAACATTAGTAGTGAAAGTGGAACGTCTAATTGTTTCAGTTAGTACGGCAATTTGATGGGTATTGAGCTTAATTTGTCTAGAGCACAATGGATATGTAGGTTCGGTATTTGCCCAAAATTCAAAAGTGCATGAATTATTTTTCTAATATGATTAAAAAACATATTTTGCACTTTATTTTTCTTTTATTGTCAAGTGAGTTACACTGTCAGCCTCTGTTTATTTATTTATTTACATTTCTAATTTTTTGATAAATAAGATAGCAGATTAAATTTGTTTTAGATATAAGTGATTTTTAAGTAGAAATTGATTGGCATATTCATGTAGAAGTAGGGCCAAAACCCACACTAGCTAACATGTCGGTCTTGAATTTTAAGGGGCCCTAGGTGGGGGCCTTCTATTTGTTTCTTACTATCAAAAAATTTAGCTCTCCATTGAGATTGAATGATTTTTTTTACTTTTTGATTTTTTTTTTCAGATTCGAAATTATACTTTCTAACAGGCATGACTATATAATAAAAAGTCCACACATTCACAAATTGACATATGAAAATAATATGTTTTGCATAAATTAGAGCACAACAAAGATTTGTGATTTCCATTGAAGCACCAAACCAATGAAAAATAGCAACAAGCATAGAATTAGAATTGATTTATTGCATACCCATATAACAATAAATTGAATTCATGGATAGAACAACACAACACAAATTGGGGCAACAACTATAATTAGGGCTAACTGAGGGCAACAACTACAACAGTAAAAAGCCATAATTAGCTTAAACAATTATAGCCCTAGCTGATAATTAGGGCCAAACAATTATATCCTCAAATAAATTAGGGCTCACACACGGGAACAAAAATTAGTGCTAATAGCATCTCCAATCCTTTACATTTTTTTTTTTTACCACCAAGGAGCCATTCTAGTTCGTAAGGGAAAATTATTTAATAATCCCAGAACACCACGTGGCCATACTCCAAGCTAATCACCAATTACTTAGTCCCCATATTGTTCTCCCATTCTCAACATAAATCGTGGCCCCTACCCCTCTCTACTAATTAAAACTTTATGGAGCAACATGTGTCTATACTCTGGAAATACTGAATAATCACCCGTTGGTAAGAGAGTTTGCTACTCTCCTCACTGACCAGGGTTTGAATTCCCTACTACTCAAGTGAAAATCTGACGGTTTAGGTGGATCGGCTAGTTCCCCCAGTTTGGCTTGTAAAAGTGGATCCTAAGGGTCCTACTTTGGGAGTGTTTTGGGCATAATAATAAAAAAAATCCTTTACATTTTTTTATTATTTAAAATTTGATGAAAAAGTACTCAAAAATCATGTCCAATCATTTCATCAAATGTTTATTAAATCAAGAGGGAGTCATTTTATTCATCAAATTTAAATTTGATAAAACTTTAAAAAGACGAAGCATTGGAGATATTTTTTTCCCATCAAATTTGATGGAAAAAAAATTTGGGATAAGAAAAGAATTTTTAAAAATATTTTGATGAAAATTTGATAAAAATTGAAATAGTTCATATTAAATCAAGCTTTTAGTTAAATTTAAAATCAAATTAGATTAAAAAAAATAGTAATTCCATTAAAATTTGATAAACAAATAAAGGGGGAGAAGACTCATAGATTTTGCCGGACGGCTGATTCTCATCGCCGGGGCCAGACAATGTTTGTTTTCTCGCCGAGAGAGTGAAGAGAAGAATTTTTTGGGGAAATTACTGGGAGGTCCCATGTGAAACATGTGGTGACCATTTAATCCCAAAACTTTTTGAGTGCTCCAAAAAGTCCTTTCCTTTATCTCTCTGGTTTTTGCCTCTCTTGTTACGTGTTCATCATCAACAATGGGTTCATCAACATCAACAAAAAAAAATCTTCAGATCTGGAAATTTTCTGCAGATTTTTCATCATCATCAATAATGCGTTTTTCATCAACAATGCGTTCTTCAGATCAATTTCGCATCCCAAAAATCGATGCTCTGTTTCTTCTTCTTCATCATCGACACCATCATCGTCAGTGTCGACGAAATTCGATCTTCGAACCTATTGGATGACTCTGATAGAAGAAATCAACCAGAAACTAGATGAGGCCGTGCCTGTGAAGTACCCACAGCAGATCTACGAAGTTTGCTGTAGCTGTTGTAAGAATCTGCCATGAATATGGTTTTGTCAATTTCTCTCTCTTTCTCTCTCTATTTACAGATTTTTTTGGGGATAGTTGTTGATCTATGGTTGTTGTTGTTGATGATAAAATAGATCTATAATATCATTGAAATAGATCTGTAATGACTTAGATTTGTACAGCTATCACACAGATTTGTAATGAGAAAATTTTCGAATTCTGAACAAGTAATTTTCGAGTTTTAGTTACAGGCGGTGAAAACTGTAAAATTTTGCAGTTTGAATTTTTTTTTTTGGTGCTGGAATGAATCATGGTTTAAAACTGTAAAATTTTGCAGTTTTATAACATGCAAAATTTTTTTTTTTTTACAGTTTCATAACATGTTTTAAACATTCCGACGACTTTCCGGCGATGTTGAACATTCCGACGAGTCTCCGGCGACCGTTTGACGGAAGTCCGACGATAGTAAGATGTGAACAGTGTCTGTAAATTAAAAAAAAAAAAAAGGATTTTTTGGTAACAATTAAAAATGTGTTGGACTAATTGGTGCAAGTATTTTGTTTTGGGATTAGCTGGATCTTGAACTTAGTACATGGGACTTATCAGTAAGTTCCCCGAATTTTTTTGATATATTGGGCCACACAGATTGGGCCCTTTGTATATTTGTGGTAAACTATCATTCGATTTTAATAGTTGGACTAAATTTTTATCAAATCATATTGAAAATAAATCATACTAAAATCGTTATTAAAAATAATTTGGGACCCGACCTAAGCCTTTGTTGTCTGTGCTCAGGGCCAGGCCTGCTGGCTGAGGATTTCTGATACCCAAGCCGAAGAATGTTCTTCATTGCAAAGGTGACACATTCTCTCTCTCCCTCTCTCAAATAAAATAAAAACTACTCGACAACATATTGTGCAAAATCTTATGGACTACAAAAATTTATTTTAAATTTTAAATTTTAATTAAAATATTAAAAAGTTATAGTAAAATTGCACCAAACACTTACAACTTAATTAAAGTATTTAAGTCAATCATTTAAAAAGTCATAGCAACTTTTAAATTTGGGTCCTATTAATGACAATACTTATAATTATAAAATTATAAAATATCCATAATCTCAATATACTCAATACACTTTTCAAATATTCCAAAATTCATAATCTCAATATATTCAATACACTTTTCACATATTCATTCCAAAATATGCGATGCTACATTCACTTAAAAGTCTACTAACAATTTCATTAAAAATATACATGTCCAAGCATCATTAGATATTTAAATGTCATTATTTTTTTGACAACCAATCACGTTTGATATCTTGTATTTTTAATAACATTTTCAGTAAGATTATTAGTATGTGTGGTTTTTTTATTATTTAACACAAAATTGTGGACCTCACGCCTTCTAACAATTACAACCTCATTAAGAGTTTAGTGATTTGAATCTTCTCATTTGTCTGTGAGACTTATTTCCCTTATTTTTATTTAAGATTTCTCTCCTCATTTTGAGAATTATTTTGTACTAATTAAGTGTTATATTTGATTTGTAATATCATAAACTAATTATAAAAAATATGTTTTAGCATAGGATGCTAAATTTCTATTTACATAACAAATATTTCTTTTTACACCCACCTTTTATCCCTATTTAAAAATTTTAAAAATTTCCCAACCTCCCATGATCCCATCTTCATAATAACACAGCACAATCCAACATCCACAATCACATGAAAAGTATTCACTACAAGAAATTACACTTTTTCCGACTAAAAATTTGGTCGGCAAAAGTTCATTTTTAGTCGGCACAAGTTATTCGCAACCAATTTTTTTAGTCGCCACTTTGGTCGCCAATTGAGGGTCGGCAAAAGTAATTGGTGACCAAAACTTTTGTTAGTCGGGAAAAAGTTAGATTTGCCGACTAAATTTTTGGTCGCTAAATATATCATTACCGCGATTAATTCATTTAGTCGCTAAAACACTTTGGTCGCGAAAAGTGATATTTTTCAGACCAAATATGTTTGTCGCCAAAAGCAAAAAATCGGCGACCAACTATTTTCGTCGCCAAAAGTTGAGGAATCGCCAACTAATAATTTAGTCGCCAAAAGGTAAGGAATTGCCGAGCAATGATTTTAGTCGCAAAAGTGTAGAATTTGGCGACCAATTATTTAGTCGCCAAAACTTTTCTCAACCAAATATTTTGTCGCCGAAAGACATTAAACAATCAACGACTAATTAGTTAGTCGCCAAATCTCTCTCTCTTTTTTTTTTTTTTTGAACAATCAATTTTTGTTTATAAACATTCAATCCAATATTGAACAAAATTCATTCATCCCAACCTAAATATAACATTAAAATTCATCATATTTTCCTGCTCAATCCCAAACTTTACAATCATTCCATTCAAAACATTAATTGAGACAAGTTTTAAACATCCATCCATTGAAAACCAGTAAGTAATTGAACAAAAATTAAAAAGAAAATCAATGAAGGAATCCAAAAAAAATTCTAAAACAGGAAGGAATATATATGGTTTTGAAGCATCAGCCTTGTGCTTGATCGTTTTTGGAAGTCACCTACAAATAAAATAAGAAAAGTTAGAATCTAGAAAAACATCCAAAATGAAGTATTCTCATAAAAAAAAATTAACCATATGGCAAAAAATTTATATTATTACATTACAAACATTTGATGATGACTATACCACAATTAAGTATTGGCATACCTAAACAATGAGACAAAGCAGCTCAGCAAGTCTCGCCAAGGTAATCCTTCAGTAATACTTTGAGACAACAAGGATGTTCTGCAAGAAACAATAATGTCTTGTAGATGAACCATTGCAGCATATAATTGAAATATATAATTGAACGTGAGTGAAAGATTACATGTTCTATTACTCTCTATCTCAAATCTTCAGCTGCTCTGTTAACCTCCATTGTAACAAGCTATTTCAAGAGCAACCTATGACAGAATAGAAGGGCAAGCATCCAATAGTGTTAACAGAACAAAACTATGCTCTCTGTTTTTTTTTTTTTTTTGGTCATTTACTATTGGTTTTAGATTAATTGGATAGATATACCTAAAATTAGGAATTTACTATTGGATCTTTATCCTCCAATGTGGAATTAAGAAGGCTTGACTGCATAGGATCATGCAGTGACAAAACTAAATACCAGTATATTTTCCGCAGGACCTACGTCAAATAATTGTTAGACAAGCTGAAAAATAGTGGAGAAAGCTTATTTTTCTATTTTTTTCCCCTCCTTTAGACAACATCTTTTTTTTCTTCTATTTTTTCTAACAAAAAAAGAAAGGAAAGAAAATACCAAAAACCAAAGATTAAGATATGTTCCGATTACTATATTTCCCATATCTTCGAGAGACCCCAGCATTAGATATTGTATCCCACACTTGCATATATGAGCCAAAAAAAAGTTACTTCCGTTCCGTTGCACACAACTTTCAGGGGGGAAAATAGAGAGAGAATTGCAAAAGCATGAAGCATAAAAAGTTATATCCAGTCACTTCCAATTTTCCCTTGGAGCCTCCTATAGCTAGCAAGAAGGGGCTATCCTCTGAGAATGAAATGGAAAAGACAGCTCCTTGATAACATTAATAACAGGATGACACAATTCACCTCGGATTAATAAATATGTAGAATATTACTATGTCATAATTATAATATGTATTCTTTAGGAAAAGAAAAGATAATCTCAAAGAATCACATACAGCTTTTGGATTACTAGATGCAACACATGATGGTTGGTTGTTTGACAAATCCCACAATTTTTCCTGCAACAATCAAGATTAACCAATTGAGAAAGTACTACTATTACTATAATATGATTTGTGGGAATATCGAGGCCAATAGAAATAAAGAGACAGAAACTCAAAATCAAAAAGAGAAAATTACCATTTTTTCAAGGATCCAGTTGCTAGAAGCTACAAAAAACAGAGGAACAAACAGTTAGTATAGCAAGTACAGTGAAGTCGAGTAATAAAAATGTCTATAGAGGAGAAATATGTACATTTGGTGCCAAAGGATTATAGGAGACTGTGCAAACAGCTTTATCGTGTGCACGAAGAGTGAAACTTGTCTGAGTCAGAAGATTGATCAGACTTAGCAGCTCAGATATCAAAACCTTCAACTGTACCATCTTCAAGACTGACCTGAAAACACAATTAGATAATGATAATTTTGTTTCAAGAGGACATCTCCAAGCAAAACTAAATCAAGATGTGCTTAAAAAGAAAGATCCTATAAGCCTTCCCAATTCAAAATGAAATCCCTTGTGCTTTGCATACTTGGAAAACAAAAAATGAAAATAGCTCAAGATAGATACAGTGCAAACACAGACCACAAATGAATGCTCAGTGAGTGGATCCCATGCTAGAGTTTCGACATCTGCTGAAACTGACCACTTAAATCCTGTATGAGAAGGTATCCTTCCATCCTTCTGTAATCACATAAACATAAATTTAATCAAAATAATGCTGAGGCAAGGCAACTTAGCAAAGTGAATGCACGAGCGCACAAAAAAAAAAAAAAAAAAAAAAAAAAAAAAGTAAAAAAAAGAAGCAAAATGCAAGAAAACAATAATTTTGAAGTTCATAATTAATAAACAGACCCAATAAAACATTTCCATTACCATGACTACTGTATGATCAAAGGATCCACTAAGTAGAACTTGTGGCACATGATGATTCCATGCGACGGCTTGAACCTGAAAATCAACTATAGCAAGGTGTAGACACCCCATTATTGACCGTCCTTAAGACTTGGTTGTGCTTGCAGGTACATCCAGCAACAAGTTTGGTTGTTCACCGAACACTCGAACTTTGCAGTGGAACGTCACAGGTTTGAGCTTTCCAAACCCTGATTCATTTCTGCCCCATTTTTGGACCATGCTTTGGTCCCTCCCTAGTGCTTGTTTTAATGCACTGCCGGCCATGATCAAGGGCTGCCGGCCATGGTATCTGCCCTGTCGGCCACGGATAGGCCCTGCTGGCCATCAATGAGGCACTGCCAGCCACCACTGATGGCCGGCCGGCCACCATGTTTCAACAGGTATTATTTTAGATCTTTTGAGCCAACTATGCCTCATTGAGCCATTCTCCATACACGTGTGTGTATGGAGGGATGAAGGCAAGTTTCAAGCTTGTCAAGCAAGCTTTTGCTTGCATTGCTTATATAAGGGGAGGCCCCTCTCCCTCTCCAGAGGTTTAGATTTTTTTGAGAGAAAAAAATCTACTCTCTGTCTCTCTAGAATTCTCTCTCTCTCTCTATATATATATTTTTGTGCTTGAAAGGGTTTGAAAGTGGGAATAATTGGTGCATTTGCAAAGGGACTCTTGATCAAACACTTCTACCTTGGAGTTGAGGTTTCTTGAGGTTTGTTTGGAGCTTTTTAAAGTTGGTTTTGGCTCAGAAGTGCTGCTGTGGCTGTTGTGCTTCAAGGGTAAGCTATCTTCTCTTTGAAGCTTTGTTTTAGTTGCTTACTTAACCACCTTTGCATGCTATTTTAGGCCTAGCTTTCAACTACAAAAACCTTTGTTTTTAAGTGTTAAAAATGGTAGTTTAAAGTGTTTTTGGAGTTAGGGGTGTTTCACCCTCTTTAGTGGCTTATTTGCTAAGCTTCTTGTCTTCCTTTAAAGCTCTTGAAATTATCTTGTTTTGGCCTTTTAACAACTGAATGCCAGAGGAATTTCAGTGGTGAAAAACTTGTTTTGAGGTGCCAAATAGGAGGGGGTGGTCCCCCCTCCTCTTGTCTTGTTAGCATGTGTTGTTAGCCTACCAGGCCATTCACAATAGATCCTCTATGAAGAATTTGTCTCGTATGTTTGTCCTGAATAAAATATGAATCAACATCAAAAGTAACTGAACAATTATTGTCTTTGGCCAATTGATGAACGGATAGTAAATTCGAAGAAATATGTGGTGAATGAAGAAGATGATTGAGACGAAAAGAGTAGTGAGGAGTAGGCAATCGACCCTTACCAATGTGCTGGATTGGATTAGTTTGACCATTACCTACAGTGACTTGATCTTGACCCTTATATGGTTGATAAAGATGAAGGTTGGCGAGATCATTGGTGATGTGATTTGTACTTGCAGAATCAATGTACCAAGGAGTAGGTGAAGCAGAGGAGGAAGTGGATGGTGCACAGGTAACAGAATATGCTTGTGGTTGAGGCACAACTTGAGGAGAGGACTACGAGGAAGAGTTGGAATTGAGAGGTTGAAAGTTAGGACCCATTCTCCACCAACAATCAAAGGCATTATGATTATAACTTCCACAGATCTGACAACCATTGTTGTTGTTGGAACTGTAGTTATTTCCTCCATATCTTCCCCTGTTAGACCTATAAAACCTCCCTCCTCTGTTTCGTCCTCCTCTATAACCACGAGAATGACCTCGACCTCTGTAACTATGAGGATTGATAAAATGTGATTTTGAATATTGAGGAGAAGACTGTGAAATTTCAGAACCTTTGGTTGCAGCATAAGCTACTGGAGAAGCGGACACAACAAGTCTGGCTTTGTTTTCAACATGAATTTCTTCAGAACTCAAGAGTGAACACAGATCATCCATTGTAATGGATTCCACTCGAGCACGTATGGTTGTTTTGAGAGCATCATACTCCTCTGGTAAGCCATTCAGAGTTAAGAGTATAAGATCTTCATCATCAATTATTGATGAAGCAAGCCGAAGCTGATCTGAGATCTCTTTGATTTGAGTCAGATATTCATTCATGGTGAATCCTTTTTTTGTAACAGACTGCAACTTATTCTTTAATTGATGAATATGCGGACCAGAGAGAGACGTATCACTTTTCCAAAGCATGCCAAACTTCAAAGCAATGTTGATATTGAATCACTGAGGCATATACAGGAGGTGATAGCGTAGCAGTGAGAAAACTGAGTAGATGTGCATCTATTGTCTTCCATTGAAGAAAATCTGGATTTGCTATAGTTTTCCAGATGAATCAGGAATTTCAGAGTTTGGACAAGTTTTCAGTCCAAGAACAAATTCAAGAAGATCAGTTGCTCTTAAGATATTTTGAACTTGATTCTTCCAAATCAGAAAATTTGTAGATTCTAACTTTACAGTTACGAAGGAATTGAAGTTTGAAAGTAGAAGATTTAGGTTCTGTGGAATGGATGGAGAGATAGAGGTTGAAGAAAGAGAATTTGCCATTGAAGCACTTTGATGCTCGTGAGAGCTCAAGGCTCTGATACCATGAAAAGAAATTGAATGATATTTTTTTTTCTTATTCAATAATACCTTGATTACAAGTATTTATACAAGTGGTTAAGAGTTTGTTATAACAAACTCTTAACTAACTATATCTAACTATCTGTGGCTAACTATATCTAACTGCCTAAGCTAACCAACTCCTCTAATTCTGTTATTATTATTTTGAAGAAGCTTAACCTGCTGCTGCAGCCGTGAGCTTGAGCTGGGCTGCTGATCTTCAATCTCTGAGTTTAAGTTGGCACTTGAAGTTACACTCTTATCACATTATTGCATGCGTTGCATTAGGCATCTTTGACAGAGCTAGGATCATGCATGATTTCTAACTAGTTTTCTGTTTTGGCTCGGAGTACACTGTAAGTGTTTATGCTTTAGCATACTTGCATGAGTGTGAGTGTTACCATGTTTAGCATGGTTGCCATGAGGCTATGTGCTTATATGATTAACTGCATGAATGCCTATGGATGAAGGCTTCATTACTTGAATTGGAACAATTCATCAAAATGTGAGTTTTAAGCCCACTTGAGGGTGGCAAATCCGCATTTTAGCCTACTTGCGAGTAGCATCTTCAAACCATTTTCGAAAAACAAACATTGAATTGTTTTGTTCCAATTTAAGCGATTGAGTCTATACTTGTATGCTGTGTGCATCACGTAGTAAGTCAGCTAAATAACCGAAATAAGAACACATGTATTTTCAAAAACAACATATCATGTTAGTAGAGGCCGATCTTTTGATCGGGCGAGCGGGGGTGCTCATTTCAGGACCTTTCCCTCTCGTACCCAAGTTCCCGAGCCGAGGCAACTTTGGTGATGACGGACACGTGGCCTTAGGCACGAGTCAGGGTTTCCTAAATTTTCCAAAACAAAACATTTAGGTGGCGACTCTAAAATCTGGCAAAGCAGTCCATGTTTCCCACTTTTTATTCAAAATTGATTTTTCAAAACCAATTGCCGGATTTGGACTCTTTGGTGATTTATCAGTCTTACATTGCACTTTGTGAGATTTGATTCAGAACCGTGACAGGAGTCAGAACTGTAGTAGCTAGAACCCAATTCGCGCCCTCTTCGAAAGGGGGGCCGCGCAGAGAGAGTTCGGGGCGGTCTACACACGGTCATAAAAATTATAAACACATGAAGTTTTGCCACACTAAAACAGATGACTTGAATCCTAAAAAAAAGAATTGTTAGACTATAATCTGTGGATACAGATACAAGTGCCGAAACAGATACAAGGTGTCAGACTGTGAACACCTTCGAATTCCAAAACATATTGTCTACATTCTCAACAGAAAGAATAAGGTAAAGCATTAAAAACTTAATCTTATTAAGAATGAAGGATGACATAACTTTTTTTTCAGTCACTCTTCAATTACAAATATTCTTCCCCATCCTAAGCTCCTTACAAATCCATCGCCATTCACATTCTTCACCACTATGCACAACTGTCAAGCCCCAAAAATACCCTCATCTCCAGCACTAGCACTAACCGCGGATTTTACTTAGTCAATCACTGGCTCAGGACCCACCACCAAAGACTTCAGATGTTCTTTTTTATTTTATGTTATTCGCATTGGCATTTATAAAGCATAGAGTTTGATTCGAACCCTCTTTTTATCGACCCAACTATGAATCAACAAATAATTGATAGACTGAAGAGGGATTTTGCGTAAAGTATTGACTTCGAACAAGAAATTAATATTTTAATTATATATATTGAATTGACTAACCAAACCTACGCACTATGATTTGAGGCCATCCCTTCAAACATTCACTCATTAGGGTTTTGAAAATTAGGGAAAACAAAAAAATTGGTTTTGAAAATTAGGGAAAACAAAGGAAAATAGAGAAATTGAGCGATAGAGAAAGAGAGGACCCATACTTGATCTCGGGGTTGTTTGAAGATAGGCGAACTGGTAGTAGCAGAAAATGGGTGATGGTGGTGCTGTTAGGTGCGAAAATAGAGAGCAACCATGTGAGTAATACAAAGATTATGAGAGAGAGAGAGAGAGAGAGAGAGAGAGAGAGAGAGAGAGAGAGAGAGAGAGATAGATAACATACATACCTAACAATGAAGGCCCAAGTACTTCTCGAAGCGCCACTGATGCTTGGTCGAAAAAGCCACACACGCGACTACGATGATGGAGGAGGAGCGACTTTGGTGACTGCAATGGAGTAGGAGAATCGATGATGAAGTGCGTGTGAGGAGTGGTTCGCGGTATATACTGTATTAAAGAGTTTGAAAATTTCACTTGGCTGTTATAGGGCATTTTTTCCCTACCACACTGTTTGGTTGGCACTGTGCTTCACTTAATTTAAATTACATTCAAAACAGTATCGTTTTGTTATGTGCGACCAAATTACTTTGGTCGGTAATTATTTGTTTTTAAAATTTCTTGCCTTTTTTTGCTCTTCCATATTCAACCTTTGCCGAGCAAATTTTAATTTTGGTCCCAGGAAATTTTATTTGTGCAACGTTATATAGTACTCTAATTGATTTTATAATAATTGTGTTATAAATGATTTGTTTTTATTTTCTAAAATTAGGAATCAACTGAATCATAATTTTTTGTGCTAAAATTACAAACTTACATCAACATCCCGCACCGAGCTATTATACATTATTATAGAATTTTGCTTTGTTTTTATTAATAATGTTTTGTAATAATTCTTATGCTTAAATTTAGCCTATAAAATTAAAATTATCTTAATGTTGATCATGTTTTTTTTTTAAAATAAAAAATTGTAATTAATAAGTGCCTCGTCTCTAAATAAGTTTTTCATTCGGCGACTAAATAAGTTTGGTAGCCAAACCTAACTATACGGCGACGAAAAAATGTTTTAGTTGCTGAAAATAAATATTTGGCGACCAAAACTTATTGGTCGCCAAAGGTAAAAACAATTTTTTTCTTTTCATTCGGCGACTATTGGTAGCCAAAACTAACTATACGGCGACGAAAAATTGTTTTAGTCGCTAAAAATAAATATTTGGCGACCAAAGCTTTTGGTCGCCAAAGATAAAAACAATTTTTTTCTTTTTCATTCGGCGACTAAATAAGTTTGGTAGCCAAACCTAACTATACGACGACGAAAAATTGTTTTAGTTGCTGAAAATAAATATTTGGCGACGAAAAATTGTTTTAGTCGCTAAAAATAAATATTTGGCGACCAAAGATTTTGGTCGTCAAAGATAAAAACAAATTTTTTCTTTTTCATTCGGCAACTAAATAAGTTTGGTAGCCAAAACTAACTATACGGCGACGAAAAATTGTTTTAGTTGCTGAAAATAAATATTTGGCGACCAAAACTTTTTGGTTGCCACAAATAAAAACAAATTTTTTCTTTTCATTTAGCGACCAAGTAAGTTAGGTAGCCAAAACTAACTACACCGCGACGAAAAATTGTTTTAGTCGCTGAAAATAAATATTTGGCGACCAAAACTTTTGGTCGCCAAAGATAAAAAAAAAAAATTTCTTTTTCATTCAGCGACTAAATAAGTTTGGTGGCCCAAACTAACTATACAGCGACTAGAATATTTGTTTAGACGCCAATTGTGGCAACTTTAGCGACTAAATTTTTTTTAGTCGCCAATTGTGACATTTTTAGCCACTAATTTTTTTTTAGTTGTCAATTCGACAACTTTTTTAGTCGGCAAAAGTGGTCGCCAATAGTATTTTTTCTTGTAGTGATTACATAATCATATTATAAAATATATTTATAACATATTATTCCAAATAGAAATGTGTACCCATCCAAAGAATAACAATTATTTTAATTATATTTAATGATAGATAGTAAGTATCTTATTCAAAGTTCAAGACTGCCTAGGCCTTTGGAGCTATCAGATTTTATTTCTTCTCCTCAAATTTCTAAACTCAAATTAAATTGCCACAATTTAACAATATTTATATCAAATAAAGCACCGGATGAGGCCAAAAAGCCAATCACAGCCCATTCTAGTAAGTAATTCCTCAGATCAACAGAGAAATGAAGGTCACGTTTGACTATGGTATTATTTATAGAACCAGTGAAAACAACACCCAATTTTTTCAACTTAGAGTCATAACTAATCCAAACTTCATTTTCTATCCCATGAGTTATATCATTGTACCATACTCCAGTAACATTAGACTTAATAGAGATGATATCGATACCGTGAGTGACTGGGGTGACGTTTTGTGGGTCCCAAACATTCCGATAGGTATCAAACTCCACGGCAACAAATGGGCTAGCGGTGTTCGCTGTTGACGTGAATGCTTTCAGAGGAGATGCAAACGTCTCCGTAGATTGTTAAGTGGACATTGATGTTGGGAACCGATGTTGGTCAGGTTGAAGCTCAGTGCAGTTGCCCAAGGAATTGCAAGAAAGATGAAAAATGTAAAAATTGAGAGACAATAAAGAAGAATATGTGGTTGGAAGGCCATTGTTGTGATGAGGAAATTTTATGGAATTGGAAGTATATAGTTTAACTGGCATATAAATAGTTGTTTCAAAATCTTGTGAGACGTTGATTTATTAGTATCTTTTTGTACTGTAGACACCCCATTTTTGACCGACCTTAAGACTCAGACGTCACCGATTGAGCGCTCGGTGATGTTGCATATTGTGCTCGTTCAGAAGTCTCAGAGTCGCGGCCATGCGCCCTGCCTCTAGACTTCCGAACTCTCTTCTGTGTCTTGCCTCGGTTTGCGAACCGGACTCGGTTTTCTCTGTTTTCTTTCCTGAGGGGAGGGAGAGGTCCTGTAGACCATCTCTCAGTGGCCGTGGGCTACATTTCGTGGCCATAGGCCATTTTGCCCATTTCGGAGCCCGGTTCCCGGTTTTCGGAGCCGTCAGGCCGTGTGCCTCGGTTCGGGACCGTCTAACCATCTCCGATTCCTCCGGTTTTTGGCATGCATCTCATTTACTCCCTTTCGAGGACACTGGGGTCTTAGATATCCACTTCGTGGCCGAATGCCACTTTCGGTGCTTAACGGCCTATTTTCGGATCCCGAACTGCGTGTTTTGGTCCCCGAGCATTCGTTTTGCATCGGTTTTCGTTCATTTTTGGCAGGTACCTCTGTTTTATCACCAGGAAGATCACTGGAGGGTGAGAGGCCAGCAATTGTCTCAGCAACCTGTTATGCTCTTCCGGCGCCCCCTGGCGCCCGTTTTTCTCACTTCCGGGGTAATGTTGAACACCCTAGGGCCATTTTCTTCAAGCCAAAACCACATATTTGTGTTGTACACACATGGGAGGACCCTAAAAGTGCATGGCCGGCCAGTAATTCCATTTTCCATTTTTGAACCTCTTTGAAAAATGGCCTATTCTCTCTCCTGTTTTAGAGTTGCCAGATTTGAACCACAGGGTTGTGTTGAGGAAACCTGGAAGGACACCATCATCTGGTGGCCGGCCAGCATTTCTTTTGGCCCATTTTCACCCTTGGCCGGCCGGCCACCTGCAACAAAGTTAGCTGGCCGGCCATGCTCCTTGGGAGGTGTGTCTTACAGCTGTGTAGCTGTTTCCCCCAGAAAAAATCTGTATCCGGGGGATATTTTGGAGGGGAACACTTGGGTGCATTTCCCTCCACCTTTGCCCTCCTCTTTTGGTCCATATAAGGAGCCTCCCAACTCTTAGGCTAGGGTTAGAAAAACTCTCTTAAGAGCTTAGATACATATCTCTCTCCATCTCTCTCAAATCTTCAAGTTTTGGTTCCTTCTCTTCATCACCATCAAGCACCACCACCACTACTCTATTTCCAGCAGCTAGGAGAGCTTTCCAGCAGCTAGGAGGCATCCATTCTTCAAACAAAAAGGCAGCCAAGACTTGTCTACAAGGGTAAGTACTCCACCCCTCTTTTCTAGCTCATTTTTGGTTCATTTCTTGGCCCTATTTCTATACTGTTTTGAGCTCCGACCAATACTGAAAGTGGTCCTCTTTTGAGCTCATTTTCATCTTTGTTGAAGGGCTCAACCCTGTTTGAGATCCCTAACTTGCACTTGCTTCAATATCCTCTTATATGCTATTATTTTGCATTGAATATTTGGCCTATGAGTGATCTGTTTTCGAGCATAAGGTAAACTGTGAGTGGGCCTATTTTGAGCCCCTATTCAACATTTAAGAAGGGCTCAACCCTGTTTGGACTCTCTATCATGCACTTGCTTCATAATCTCTCATATTTACCGTAAATTTGCATGATTTGTTTGACCTACATGTAGTCTGTTTTGGAGCATGTCATGAACTGTGAATAAGCTTATTTTGTTTCCCTCTACAACATTGTAGAAGGGATCAATCTTGTTTGGGGTCTCCATGTTGTGCTTGTCTTTATATCCCTCTTTGACCCCCATTTTTGCATGCTTTTTTAAGCTTATCTAGCTTCTGTTTTCGGCCATCATCAGAACTGGAAGGAGTCATATTTTGATCTTCTTGACATATTTAATTAAGGGTCTTTGCTGGTTTGATGAATGTTTGGCATACCTCATGTTCTAGCCTTGTTGGCTTCATTCTTGCATGGCATTTTTAGCAAGTTTTCATACTGATTTGAGGGTTGTCATAAACTTTAAGTGTGAATATTTTTGATCCCTCATCAGTGTTGTAGAAGGAAATTTTTCAGTTTGAGCATCGCATACATCACTTGTTTCAATACCCCTCTCTTGGCCCCCATTTTTGCATGCCATTGTTGTCCTATCTATGCTCACTATTTCGCCATGTTTTGTACTGTAAAAAATGCTATTTTGGGGCTGCCTTGCTACTGTTTTTCATGTCATGTTCCAATTACGCATGTTTAATATGGCTGTAGGCCATTTCGGGTGCTTAATATCGCATTTCGGGACCATTCCGTGCATTCGGTGTCATTTCCCCGCCTTTCGGGACTGTTTTCCCCCATTTTTCAGTGCTGAAATTCCATTTGCATGTTTACATATCATATTCCATGCCATTGCATTGCGTATGCCATCGCCTCGGTTTGCGTGCCCGTGTGCACGCATTTTGAGGCATCTCATTTTCATCCGACGGCCTCTTATGTGAGTGTGGTTGAGGCTCTCTCATGTTAGTGTAAGCCCATTTTGCATTCTGTATGCCATTTTAGTCTCATTGCATCGTGTATGCCATTGTCTCGGTTTGCGTGCCCGTGTGCACGCATTTCGAGGCACCTCATTTTTCATCTATTGGCCTCTTATGTGAGTGTAGCTCAGGCTCTCTCATGTTGGTGTAAGCCCATATTGCATCGCATATCTCATTTTAGTCCTGTTGCACTCCGTATGCCATTTTCTCGGTTTGCGTGCCCGTGGGCACGCATTTCGAGACATCTCATTTCAGTCTCATTGTATATCATATTTCATGTCATTGCCTCGGTTTGCGTGCCCATGTGCACACATTTTGAGGCGCTTCATTTTTATCCGTCGGCCTCTTATGTGAGTGTGGCTGAGGTCCACTCATGTTAGTGTAAGTCCAATTTGCATTGCGTATACCATTTCATGCCTTAGGATCATCGCCTCGATTCGTGTGCCCGTGTGCACGCATTTCGAGGCATCTCATTTTCATAGCATTGTGTATGTTAGGATTGCATATTGGTTGCATTTCATACATACCATGCATATTGCATCGTGTTCGGGATAGGAGTTAGCCCGGGCACGGGAAACGAGGCACGTTTCGTACTCCGAGTGACGGAACGGGTCTCAATTCCCAAGTCACCGACACTCCGGATTATCCATGATGGAGTTAGGTTTTGTTATAGCATTCATACGCATTCATCCTATATTGAGTTGTGCAATTCGACTCCTCGGCCATCATGCATCGATATGCGTGATTGGTGGCACGAGGATCGAGGTATGCATATATTTGTGAAATACATTGCTATGCCCCTTTCCTGCTCTCTGTTGCAGCAAAATGAAGAATCAGCAACTTTTCGGAGTCGGGCACGTACTTTGAGAAACATTGCAAACAGAGGCTAATTGGGGCATCACAGTGGATTTCCGCGCAAGGCAGCCCAGCATACATCATTAATCAGAATCGAGGCAGTCCCTGGCTTGCATGCCAGTTTACAGCTTTCTTAGTTTAATCTGTTAATTAATTAGGAATCTATATATTATTTCGGACTGTAATATTCTTTTATTCGGGACTGTATTATTATTTATTCGGACCCTCTGCGCGAGGGCATAATTGTAATAAGTGTGGGTGAGTGTGATGTATGTCTTCCAACCCCACTTCTTT